>JASANA010007790.1:0-12303 GCA_030248095.1 Ptycholaimellus sp. GST1_10 | reverse complement strand
GCGATGCTTTGCAGAACAACGGTAATGTACAACACAAGCAAGAGCAATACGTAACTGAACGAAGAACGACAAACAGTCGAATTGCTGAGCCCATAGTAGAATTTAATGTAATTGTCAAAAATCCTACAAACCGCTGTTGTGACCATCATCGACTTTTCAGAAATTAGCTTCAATATATGCAATATTTTAGGCAATATGTACAACCATAAAAACGGCAATGCATTCAAAGGCTTAGCATTTTCCCTATAGCTTATGTTGTTCTTCTATTTGAGCAATAATTGATTCTTTGGAGTTTGATTGATTCTTCAATAATGGAGTCCAAAATGTGACCCAAATTTTGTAATTACAGGGTAAACAGGCAAAATTTGCGCTGCCCTCACTTAAAGGCATATAACTCTAGAAGAAATGATCGCAATTTAATAAAAATTTAAGGTTTATTTAAGGAAGCTTAGGAGTATGTTGTGTTAAAATTTCAGTTATGTAACTTATTTTGGACCTGAGTAATTGAGGTCTAAACTTTGTCAAAACTTGCACGGCGCACCCAGTACATCACTCTGCTTTCACAGCTCACCTCCGTCCCCCACTTCAAGACAGACCACTACACCTTCAGGACCCTCTTCATACCAGAAGGCTCCCCCCTAGAAGATGGATTCCCTACGGCCAAGGGAGGACTCCTGCCACCTAACATCAAGGCCTTCCGCCTCTGCTACATCGACCCTTTTGGCGGCGGAGCCGAATGGGACACAGACTCAAGACCCTGACATCAATACATAGGAGGAGCCCGACTGGTGAGAATTGTGAGGTCGATGATGATGGTAGAGTTCCCCTTCACTCTGGAACTGAACCGACTCATCCCTCTGAACAAGATGATGCATGTCTTCTGACAAGAACATCACGAACAGCCGAAGGACCTCTTCGTCCAGCATCATCGAAGGACCCAAGGACTACTACCGCTACATCTTCTCTCGATGACCAGGAGAAGAGGAATGGAAGGCAAACGACCACTGACGCACAACGTCGACCACTGCCCCAGGGATTAGAGCAGACACTCTGGAACCATCTTGTCCTTCCCCTGTCCCTGCCCCCTACTCCGCTCTATCTTGTGCTTTACCTCTGTGGTCTATGCACCTCTTTCTCTCTCTCTCTTTCTCTCTCTCTCCCTCTTTCTCTCTCTCTCCCTCTCACTGGCTCTTCTACTCTTGCCACTACCAGTGCTTCAAAGAAAAACACCAGAACCCGGAAGAGAAAGCACTGCCTAACTAGCAAATGACAAGCAACATTGGAGGACCAGAGCAGGAGAAACATGCCGAAAGAGTGTCAACAGTCGCACGGCACCGTAACCGGAACAGCCTCAACTCAAACAGGAACTGAAAAGCCGATGTTGTGAACAGCCAATTCTCACCATTGTCTGCTCAGCCTCCAGTTTTCATGCACGCGGCAATGAGCTCAAATTCCGACCATGGCTGATACTCCTATTGGAGAACTTGCATCTCGCGACACATCAACACATTGACAAGACGAACTAAGATAGTAGCTTGTTGTAGCTGAAACGTAATCACTGGCTAGAAGCTTCGCTGGACGCACAAGATATGCCAGGGTGACAGGAGGTCAATATGTCCATCGCCTTACCCAGCACTGTCTCCCTGTGCTACCGATGCCAAAACGCCTTTGACCTGGCCAACAAGCTTGCCGGTGACCAATGCGGACGATGCCAGTGCCTGACCTGCGCTCAGGAAGAACTGGGCTTGATCCTGGGGTCAAAGGATGCCGAGCTAGTCATGACCATCTGCCATCAATTGCTGGACATGAGCTCCGCCTCCTACTAATGTCCTGCGTGCACACACACCAGCATCACTTCTTGGTGTTCAGTCGTGGAACAACTCGTCACACAAGGAGTCTTCCACCCGACGAATCTAGAGACCCTCCTCGCACACGAAGAGAATGGCAAGCAAAATAATCAGTTTCTTGCCACTTGCCATGTTCTCTACTGGGCTACCATGTAGTTCGTCCTCCACCGGAAGCCGTCGTGATCAACCCCGGCATGGGGGAACCCCCTCGCATGGACACAGGCTCCAATGCCAGCAATGGGACACCTGTCGCCACAATGGATGACCTTCCAACGGAAGGCCACGTCGACGACCAGCCGTGGCTTCGTTCCACAGGCTTTGTTCCTCAGACGAACAGCTGACCGGGGAGGGTGGACAGTACCCATCCCACCCTTCCCACACGATGTCAACCCAGAACCAACAAGTGCTACATCCATCGCACCTACAACAGGACCTCACCCTTCTGCAAGGACTCCCCCAAGTCCAGCCCCATGCAGCACCGATGGCAAACCTGTGACAGGCATGGCTCCATCTTCAGATGCCCGGAGCCACATACATGATGGGGAATCTGCTGTTGCTAGGCTACCAGTCTATGGTCAACTCCAGGGCAGTAGAAGGAGAAGTGGTTCCCAACATCCACTCCATAATGGGATTACCAACCCCAGAATACAGCATGGTGCCGGTTAGTGCCTCACATTCCCACAACGACCCCCAAACTACAAAGAAAACGTAGGAGTGCTGCTGCTCAGAGCCCAGTCCACCCCGAGAGCTTTGCTCTGTCCAAACAGTGACGGAAATCCAGTCATAGTACACCCACCCCCACATATTGCGGCACACAACCACATGCCCAGGGCCTTTCTCCCACATCCAGCATAGCCTCCCCCCAAGTAGAACTTATTTCCTTCCCCAGCACCCCCAAGCCCAACCCAGGACCCCAGACAACCTACGACGTGCCTTCCAGCAGTATAGTTCCCCATTTTTAGTGGCGGAATTCGAAGACTCAGTCGCCAGCATGCTACATCACCTGCCTCAACAGATGCCTGGCCTGCCCTCCTACCAAAAGGCTCTGGTTTGCCCGAGAGCGGCTCCCATGCCTCCACACTATGCGGGAGAGGTGACGAGGACCCAGACACTCATGGAACACCTACATCTGGGCATCTTCACCGAGTTGATCACCAAGAGGCCGTTGCAGGGGAGTGACACCAATCTCATCTCGATGACAGACAGCTGAACGGGCCAGTGGGATGCCTACTTCTGGGACAGGTGCGTTCAACGTCAGTGAACCCCAAAGACAAACACTCTTGACACTCGCAATGATCCATGTCCGAACCTTGAGGAATAAGCCCAAGAAGCCGAGTGCATGACCCATTTTGGCGGACCAGACTGCCTGATCGGCACCATGCCCCCCGACCCACAGGACCATGCCCCGACTACCGAAGTGTCTTGGCTGACCATCGCAGGGCAGTCAGCCAACAGAGACCTCCACTCTTCCGGGAAGACATGTCAGCGGGTTTCGCCTGCGATGTCTACATTATGGCACATCCACGCCCCATACACCCATCTTCCAAGGAAGTTATGGCGGACTTCCTAGGCCAGCTGATTCCACCAGGCATGCCTCTGTCCTACCCCAGAGCGACTGCCTTCCCTGGGCCCCGTGTAACCCGCAGAAAGAGCAACACAAGAACCGATATTGCAGCCACGTTTGGCAGCATCCCGGATGGAACAGAAACAGCAGGCTCCCGAAGCCAGATTAGATTCCCACGTCCTGATCCTTCCTGAACACCCGGAAGGAATGGTGACATGCGCTCATGCAAACCAAACACCAGATGCGGAGCCAGAGCTAGAAAATGCAAGCATCCTGCCCAGTCATTTGACTCTACAAACGACCGGGCCTGGACTGAAGGACAGCAACAGTCAGGTCGGACATGTCCTCCACCTCCTGGCAGCCCTACAACCAGGAACGGAAGTCACAGCTCAGTGGCAGGGACCGGAAGGCACCAGAAGACGCCGAGGATCCCCGTTAACCTACACACCGAACAACGGCGGATGAGTGAACACTGACCCCCAGGCCCCCAACTCCTACCCCGACACACTACTCACCAGGCTGGACTGCAGCGACACCAACCATTGCGACTACGACAGAGCCCACAGCTGCCTCTGTCACACACCACACCACACGGAAAACTCCTTCCCAGGCTACCGGCAGGATAGCAGTACCCGACGCAATGCACAACGCAGTTCCGGCCATGACCCTCAGTACTACGGCCACCCCCGGCGACAGAGCACCTCGCCCGTCATCCACAACACCCTCACACTTCGCTCCTGCAGCAACTCCACCAGCCCAGAATGAGCTCCACACCATGCTACTGGGATCATGGGAATAAGACAACAGAACTGAGGATCCTGGAGAGATACGAATGACTGAAGCATGAGACAAGGAGACAACTGAAGCATGTCGAGTGGCAATGGAGACAAGCGATGGAGTCACTACCCAAGGTCTTCGCCACCTTGGTGAAGCTCCGACTCACCCAGATGGAGGAACCTCAAGACTGACCCCATCATGCTCACCTTCCAGGCGCTACTTCAGTCCAAGGACTGGATGAGGGAAGCTGACGTATGCTGTATCCTTGACTCCGGAAATCAGATGACCATAATCTCCAACCACGTTGCCAGACGACTAGCTCTGGAGATGCTAGAGGTGAAGAGAATCAGCACCGGAAGCTTCGGACATCGAGATCAGCGGAAGATAAGGATGTGGAAGGTGAGGCTCAACGTCCTAACGCCCAGTGGATTCGAGTTTAGCATGGATGCCTGGACACCGGATGGCGAGATCTGCCCTCCCCTCCTCCTCAAACCTTCACTCCATGAGGATGACTGGGACAGAATTCACCACCAACATCCCGAATTGCTAAACATGCCACTGTGGAGGACAAAGCGTGAAATGCACATCAACATCTTATTTAGACAGGATGTCACATCCTTTGTCATCACCAGCACCACACCCAGAAGCTTTGCACTTTGTCTGGGCCTCTTCATCTTCCCCAGCCCTTTCGGCTCCTTCCTCATGGGAAACGTCAACTCACCATTCATGATCGAAGACAGCTACCATCGGAGAAGGACCATCTTGGTGAATGGAACAGCAGACGCTGAGAGCAAAGGGGAAGAGGAAGAAGAGCCCAGGCCAAGGAAAAGACACTGCCCGAATCACGCGCGAAGGGAAGACTTTCCTCTCACTTGTCAATGACTGAAAGAAGAGCTGGACAACCCTTCCGACCCTCTCAGAAGACACGAAGCCTCGAGGGAAAGACTGACGGCTCTAGAGCAGGATCTGAACTGGCGCCGCTATCACATCGATGAAGAGATCTATGAGACATTGCACCGTTTCATCTGGACGGAGATGGTGAGAGCCAGGAACCAACTCAATCGAGGATCTACTTGGACGGATAGCTCGGACCTCGCAGCCACAACCCCCATCAGCCAAACTGACGAGCCTCAGACACCCAACCCACCACCGACCTCCTCTGACGAGTTTCGGCATGTACTACTGCTGGGAGTGGACTGGACCGAGATTGAGACGGACTTCTCGATCACGAACCTCATGAGTGAAGATGACCTAGGAAGGACGATTCAGGAACTGAACCTAGGGGGAGCGGTGAGGGAGCTACAGATAGAGACCCTCTCAGAACCCCCCAGTGGAACAGAGGAAGAAGAACCAAGTCCGGAAATCGAGATACTGGAAGAGATAATAGTGATCATGCTCAGGCCACAACCAAGGAGAAGGATGCCTTGCAAGCTACAGTATGTCATGGACCTACTAGGCTGTGAGGCGCTGGAGTACTACATGCCATTCCAGGTGAAGAGTGGGAATCGCTTCCCCATGAGCCGGGTATTCCAGGTCAGTTTTTTGGAGGCGACGCTCCCTATAGCGCACCTTCACATGCCTATGGAACATGACTACGCCACTCCTCTACCCCAAGTGAGACAGATTAGGGTACTCAAGGGCTTTCGGAGCGCCGACATGGTCCACTTCCCCATCAGCACCTACCACCAGACACTCATGCAGTGTCTACGGCAGAGCCAGAAGCTCAAGGTCCTCAAGCTATGCTTCGTGTCAAACACGATCTGGGATGCTCTGCCCCCGGGAGTGGAAGGAGTAGCGACATGGGGAGGAACTCTCGGATGACTAAAGAAGCCGAATGTGAGGTGGATGGCAATTGGCCCCCACATCTCCCTAACGGACGTGACGGCGCTAGCCCCAAGACTAGAGAAGCTGACGTTCCATGGATGCGAATGGTTTGCTGCTGAATACTGGGCATTCCTCTGTCAGCTACCTAAACTACATACTCTCCATGTTGACCTGATGGAAGCAAAGGACGTCGTACTGGAGCCTCAATGGTACGTACCACTGCCCCAACTCCGGAGTCTGACATTCAACTGACACTCAACTATCCGACTGCCCGACTTGAGACGGCTCACACCCAATCTCAGAGTCCTCTCTCTGCCTCGACGCGTCTCAGCCAGACCCATGAACGAAGCAGGGAGGCAGTACACGGAAGCGTGGGACTTTTTGCCAGCCAAACTGATCGTACTTGATCTCCAGACCTGTGGCACGTGGACATGGCATGGCTATGGGGTCAAAGCCCCTGATGGAGCTCAAGAAGCTGTGTATAATTGGCCCTTTCGTGGGTTTAGATGTCCTGGCCCCCAAAATCGTCATGGCCATGACAGCAGACATCGAGGATCTGCCGACGACTGTCACTAAGTTGCACTACGTGGGACACGCGTCTACTGACAACCTACAGACACTGCCGCAGCGGCTCTTGCGCTTTCCCGCCCTGACACATCTCGTCTTGCTGGACCTGCAGGGCCTTGAGAAGGAAGCAACTGATCGCATCTTCATCCTCTCACAACTGACTTCAGTCACTCATCTTCTGATAGACCAAGCCGCCTGGTGCTCTTTCCTGGTCGTGACCACAGCAGACCGACTGAAGAGGGGACCCCTTCCAGGGCTTCCACCACCTGACTTGCAACAGTTGCGGCTGCACTGGACCCCCCGCCTCCTCTATCCAAGGCGAGAAGCGACTCCTGTGGCTGAGGAAGACATTGATCACCTCGCGTGGCTGCTGAGCCGAGTGGTCTTCCCCTTTGTCCTGGAGTTCTTCGACGAGAATGGCATAAAGGCGAAGGGATACTCACTTCGGATGGGGATTTTGATTGAAGAGGTGAGGAGGAAGTGACGACAAGTGAAACCTCACTCACACACTCCCTTCCGCATCACCGAAGGGCAACTCACTCCTGAGCATTGGCACTACGAATTCCAGAACGTCCCACCTGAGGAACAACTCAGGAGAAGGGTGGCTTGTCAACGAGCCTGAATGAAAGGGTTAAAGAAAGGACGAGATGCCCAGGCGCCAGACGCGAGGGGATCGATGGAAAATAGTGACGAATCTTCTCCCCTGCTTGGAAACCCATCACAGGGGATGAGAAGGATGAAGAGAAAGCATGGGGAGCAGGTGATGGCAGTGATGCTGATAGCAATGTGCCTGTTCACTCCAGCTGCGGCTAAGCCCATTCCCCAATCCACTGACAACCTCGGCACCACTACGACCCTTTCAGCCCAAGAAGCCATGGTTCTCCATGGAGTGAAACATTGGAAGGACACTTCACAGCCACTGCCAAAGAATGTGAAGTTCCAACTCTGCCACAGACACAGCAGCAGAGGCAGGCCTTTCCTTCTCCCAGAGCAAACAAGAGACTGCTCCGTCTACGGGAAGCAAGCTGAGCATTCCTACCACAATGTGGATCTGTGGCTTCCAGCTATGGAAGGACCTAGTGAGCCCGCCACACAGTGCATCCTGGAGATCACCACCACCACTACACGATGGGATGGCCTCACTTCATTTCTTAACTGGGGTGTATCCAATCCCATTGAGAAGTTGAATGTGCCGACAGACAAATGCCATGACGCTTGGATGAAACCCAAGTTCAGGGGATTAAAACTGGTGCAGATGGACATGTCCCTCTGGTCCACCAATCAATCCCTGCACTATGAGTGACACTACTGTTTCGAGACCTACGTCTGCAAGACCGTCAACCTCTACCTACTCAAAGGAACGGTGTACGCAGGGCATCAGGCTCTCACCTTGGACCTCGGCTCTCTCAAGGAATGCCGGATAGAGAAGGAGAGCTGTGTCCAGCCCCAGCTCTGGAATGAAACACTGATCCTCACATACTGTCCCTTCTGCTACTTTGGCAGCTTTGGAGGGGACGTGATGGGGTCTCGGGTGCGCATTCCTTAGCTTTCCACCACCTTCTCCACCTACCCGCCAGAGGACAACTTCCTGTACATGAACTGTATCCCCACTGGAACTCTACTCTCACACAAAAAAGGGGCCTTGCATATCAATGACACCAAGGAGGATGACGTCGCTAAGACCCCATCAAGTGCCTCATCTCTGAGAAGAAGGAAGTGGCAGGAGATGTCTCCGACAGTGGAAGAGAAAGAAAAGTGGAAGAAGTGGGAGGAGTGGGAGCAATTGACTGACGAACTATTCAAGGATGCCTAGGAGGTGGAATGACTAGTTCGATTCCATGATGAGGATCCAGCTGTGGGTGATGACCCCACCGCCGGTCAGAACTCGCCTCAGCATGAGAAGGAGATGAGAACTGAACATGAGGAGGAGAAGAAGAGGAGAGAGGAGCGAGAGCTACTCACCGCCACCCATCTATGGATGGGAACCCATTACTTGCTTCCTTCCACCAACGCGCGACCTCACTGGGACTTCGACAAGGTTGCAAGGAAGGAAGATATTCATGATACCCTCCTCCGCATTGAGAACTGGGTCCAACACCACGATCTGGTAGAAGCAAAGCTACACTACATCGTGGATGAACTGGTGGATATGATGGAGCAAGTGGAATTGAGCAATGAGCATCGGATGTGTATGCTGGAAGAGCACCATTATCAAGTCCTGAAGCAGATGGTCCAGATGAGCCCTACCAATGGCATCCATGCCCTCAGCGGCCGCTTGGACATCTCCGCTGAAGTCCGCGGAACTGCCATTTACATCTCCCAGTGCCTGGAAGCAGAAGTGGAAGCTGTCTACCCAAACCAACAGCTTCCAGGAGATGAGAACTGCTACCTCTTCATGCCCGTGTGACTAAAGATGGGAGAGCTGCTCTTCCTTCCTGATGGCGTAGGCACAGACCTGACCCATCACAGCCCCTTGACAGACTGTCATCGCATCCACCCTTTTCAGTTCATGGATCCAGTCTCAGCTGCCGAAACCGCTACCTTCTTCAAGAACTTCACTCATGGATTGTTCGCCATGCTCCTTCAAGTACCCACTATCCACCATCTCCAGCCCAACATCACCTACGATACGACACTCCAGTCCTCTTCAACTTGCAACTGATGCCCCCATTTGCGGCTCTCGTTGCCTACTCATCAAGTCTGCCGGTCTTGGAGAGGAAACTCAACGGACTAGTGAACTACACCAGTCACCTTTCCCTTGACCCCAGCAGCGTAGTTCAAGGAATAGAAGCATACGGCCATGCAGTCAGCAACATAGTAGGAATGCTGTCTGAAGGAGCACAAGGACTACCTAGGACCTCTTGGTCAGGCATCAACAATCTTGGCTCCTCCATCGTCAAGCCAGTCATCACTGTCGTCAGGATCATCCTCGCCATCATATCCGTCGTTGCGGCCAGAGTCTTTCTCTTCTGGGCCTCCCAGTACACTTCCTGCAGAACGAGCACTTGACGAAAGGTCCGGGAGTGGAAGGAATGCCTGCGGGAGACGGATCCCTTCAGCTACCTTCCCCACTGGTTCCCGATGAATGGGATGGCACCGTTGGAGAACCCGGAACCCCAGTTCCTTCCGGTAGACACACCGTTGCCACGTTCATCCTCAGTGGTGGACCTTGTCCAGATGGATCCCCAAGGACAGGCTGCAGCCTTCATCTGCTCATCATCGCGGAGCCGTAGCTCTAGCATGAGCCGCGCGCATGGCTTCTCATGAGAGATGGACCTGGTCAGAACGCGGAGCCTAGCTGGGTCACTAGCGTGCCTCGATCGGATGCCTTCGATGAGCTACTGCCCTCTACTGCCGTCTACTGCCCGGCAATCCCATTCTCAGACGTTTGTCGCGCTCCCTGCATGGCTCCCGTTTGATGCTGGCCCAGTCTAGTTCTACCAAGCCGGCCCTGATGCCAGCGCTGCACTGGCGATAACTCCATTCCCTCCCTTAGTAGAGTGATTGTAGCTTAGATCCGAGGCCCCATGCCTCTGCCCGCTCTAGACAGTTGGTGTGATCCCAAACAGCTGCAACTTACAGGATGGACATGCCCCGAAGAAAGGGACATGGAATATTGCCCCACCTGAATCTGTTCCTGAAAATCTGGCAAAGCTTAGTGACCTAGGCCAACAGCTACTCTCCCTAGTCCTCCCTTTCCAGAAAATACTTGCCTTACCTAGAGGTATGCTTCCAGCCTCTCACATTCACATCAACATCATATTCCATTGTCTTTAAGGCTCCCAGCGCGGTGTCCATGGCGGTGTCATCAGCGTCCCAGCCAACATTACTCACACAGCCTCCCGGCTCCTTCCCCACAACCTGGATTCAGGAAAGATGGTTGGCTGCATGTTCACTCATCGGACCACTGTTGAGTTGAAGAAAATAATTATATTTTGCCTTTGAGTTCGGCGTGGCGTTTGAGAAGGTAGACTCATAACTCATGTAAGGTCTACATGAGAACAGACTTTGTGTTCTGTTCTGTCCACATGCTGCACTACGTCAGAACAGTCTTTGTGTTTTGTTCTGTCCAAAACCTGCGCTACGTGAGGGCAGACTTTGTGTTCTGTTCCGCCCACAAGCTGCACTACGTGAGAACAGTCTTTGTGTTCTTGTCTGCCCAGATGCACTATGTGAGGACAATATTTGTGTTCTGTTCTGCCCACAAGCTGCACTACGTGAGGGTAGTCTTTGTGTTCTGTTCTGCCCACAAGCTGCACTACTGGAGAGCAGTCTTTGTGTTCTGTTCTGCCCACAACGTAACGCTATGGTTTTTCAATTAAAGCTGCTGAAATTTGGTCGTTCAAGTGCAAGGCCTTCATGCAAGGCCGCACATCTCTGGTGACTGCTCATTAATCTCATAACTCAATAAGCTAAATGCAAACAAATGCCAATTTATTAGTTCACACATTTTGTGTTTGCCTACAGCATATGACTACAGCAGTAGATCACAACACACTGAATATTTAGAGGGCCCTTAGAGCACTCAAATGACATCATTTTGCATTTTGCAGCAACCCAAACTATTCATTTGCCCTTGCACTTTATTTGCACACCAAATTATTTCTTCAACCTTTGAGCTTATTCATTTCTGCAGAAACCTAGCACTTATTCAGCATTTCCCAGTCGACGCAAAATTCAATCTCCAAAGACATTGCATATATTTCTATCACATACAATTGTAATTTTCGGGCCATCAAACTGCAGCCTTTTTGCTTTTTGCTGAAAGACTCATATTTATTCCACCCAGAAGATTACCAATTGCACCTTAGTGGCCCGACCAGAGCAGCTGACCAAATTACCAATCAAAATGCATTGAAAAATATTTTTTAACTGACTCTGCTATCTACTGTTATTGCACTTTATTACGATTAATTATAAAATATATTCTCTGGTCTAATTCTACATACATATAATATTTTGAAAAAAGTGTGCGGACTTGGGAGTCCTTCAGTACCAGATCATGGTTCCGTTGTAAAGTGGCTGAGGGGTCTGGCCTGCCAAGGCCGGACCTCCTCAGTGTTGATAGAATGTAAGGTGATGGTGCTGCCCTTCCTCTACTGCTTCCTACTAACTTCCGGCCCTCTTCCGGTTGTAACTATCTATATCCGATAATAGCTTCCGCCCAACTCTGCTCCTCACACCTCATCGGAAATGGCTATCAAAAGGGACACAATGTGCTCCTGTGCAGCACACCCCTTTTTATGGTCGCAGACATGGAGTGGTTCATGAGTGGAAACACCCATGGCCACAAGACGATCTGCTGCCTCCCTTCCACCTTCTACTGCTAGCACCTCTACTCCAAGCCCAGCTACGTCGCCGCCAGCGTCGACTACTCCATCCAGTAGCCTACCTTCACCCTGCACTTCTCTTCACTCATCCCTCCTTCTCAATCGCTCAGCCTTTTGGCAAGACGCGTTGAAAAAGGAAAGCGATGATTTCCAATTTCACTATCAGCTTGCGTAAAAGTGAGTTATAATTTGTTGACTCTTATTTCGACCAACTTTCTGCCGCCATTCTGATGATTGGCCTGCGGAAAGGAGGAAGAGGAAGAGTAGCTGAGCTGAGCTCAGACGGAAAAGCAAGGCGCTTCTGAGTCTGGGCCAACTAATCTTGGCCTTGTGTCTGCTGCCGCCGCTTGCCTGGGAAAAGGCCGCTGGAGCTTTGCCGCTCCTCCCGCCCTCC
>JASANA010007789.1:0-21387 GCA_030248095.1 Ptycholaimellus sp. GST1_10 | reverse complement strand
GCAAGGCACTGTCGCTGCGGGAGAAGAAGGTCCTCTGCGATGCTGAGGGCCAGCCCATATTGAACATTCAGCAGACGCTGCTGCACGTCGGAACGCCGGATTACAAGCATGCATTTAGGAAGTTGAGGGGCATTGAATGGAGACTAAAGGAAGAGGAGATTGAGTGTCTACCGGGGAGAAGAGAGTGAGCAGGCGCTGTTCAAGCTGAAGGCCCATTGGACCTTCGTCAATGCCAAGGGCGAGACGACCATCATCAACGGCGCCAACAAGAAACCCGTCCATCTCGTTGTTAAGGTCCCCTTTTCTGTTACATATTTATGTTCAGCACATCACTATTTTGATGTTTGTAGAAAATTTTAACACCAAGCGAGTTAGCAAAGATTCCGAAAAATTAGTGCTGAAAAATTAGGGCGACTGGTGACGGAACGGGTGTATTTACATCGGGGAGCCCTACGGAAGGCGGCGTGGTCGTGGCCAAAATTTTCCGGTGAGCATAATGAGAAAATGGAGGCTTAAGTGGGTGGTGAGGGAATGTAGGCCGACAACCAACCGCTCCTTATTTCCCTGATCGCGCACGACTATTACGTGGAGATTGCGGGCAATGTGGATTCTGCACTCATCGTCTGCCTCTGCATTTGCATGGACCAAATGAAAAAAAGACTGATACCTTCCATTCCTTTCAGTCCTTTCCTAAGCGTATACTTTAAGTTACGTCATACTATCGGTTTCATGGTGTAACGAAGTTCCCCATTTGAGTGTGTGATCGTTATTAGACGAGAAAGAAATAAAAATGGCAGCAGTATTAAAACAAACTAACAAGTGGAAAAAAAATTCGCTATGACCCATATACAATGAAATATGAGCAACAACGGTTTGAGGAGGTGCTAGGGGGCAAGTTGATTGGAGCAGAAGTGTAACCACTTTGGCTGAGCTTGAGGGCTTGGCTGAAATTGGCCTCGCTAGGGCAAGAAGTGATTGGAGGCACAAAAGCTCCACAGGCTTGGAAAAAAGAGCGAAACCTTAGCCTCATTATCAGCGGGGCTGGAGAGCCCGGCCATGCTCCCTGGCGCCTATCAGTAGGCCCCGCCCTGCCCTGCCCTGCCCGAGGGCCAGCCAAGCCTCTTTTTCCTCTCCCCACTACTACCTCCTCCCGGCTGAGAAACTTCCTCCCGCCCCTCCTCCGCTTTCCCCCAATCAGCCGCTGCATTCTCTCACCCCTTCCCTCATTTCCTCCTGCCTGCACTAGGACGAGAGGGATGTGTCATCAATTTGCCAGGCAGGGTGGGACTTGTTGTCCGGAAGGAGAGGCAGAAGGAGGAGGCTGTGTGAGCAAGTGCGACGGAGGGTGAAAAATCGGGGAAGAAGGGCCCCACATTGACCTTGTTCGGGCTGGGAGAGACGGGGGCGCCAAAAGCTCTTGGCTTCCCCTCCTGCCCGCCCCCAAAAGAGCGTGGCAGAGGGGAGTTCGCTCATAATAAAGGGGTCTTGTTAGAAGAGGGCGCTTGGGGAAGAAGGGCTGGTGGGGGTTGTGGGGCGCCTGAAATTACCGCGAGATGGAGGAGATTTATCGGGCTCTAGCTGCCCCCAAATTCCCTCAAAAACGGCCATTCTAAGCTGTCGATCGCGCATTTTGCGGCTCGTCAATGAGCCGGGCTAGTTGGAGCGGAATTGACTCCCGTTAGGAGGAGGCGAGGATGCAAGGGTGCTTGGAGGCCAGAGCATTGTGAGGCGGAAGGGGGGGCGCTTTGGGAAGGGTACACATACGCGCAAACAGCGCGTGTAGCGGAAGAAACATTGTTACCCTCCTAATTTTTAATTCACCTGCAAAAAAAATGCTTTTTTGAGAAGAAGATGTGGAGCTGGTAAAGAAATGAGGTGAAATGGGCTAGAGACATGGGGCCCTTGCTAGGCTGGCTGTTGCTCAGCTATGCCCTGGCCGCTCGACGCAGGGCAGAAAAGGCTGCCGAAAGCCCCTGTCTTCCAGTCCACGCCGAGGCTGCTGGCATTCGCATCGTCTGCTGCACCAGGGAAAGGGGGTAGTTTCTTTCATCTGCAGGAGGATGGAGAAGTACGGAACTTTTCCATTATGGATTAAAATTAAATAAAATCTGGGAAGAAAAAGGGAATGAACTGGCAGGCCTCCATCCGGCTGCCAATTCTCGCGCCTGCACTACTGCCACAGCCGCTCCTGCCGCTGCTACATCGACCTCCATTCCCACTCAACTGCTCCCTGGAAACCACACCGGAGCGCCGCCGCTCCCCCTGGTCCGACTCACACCGCCCTGGGCATCGACGAAGTTCATTTCCCCCTCCTCCTCTTCTCTGCCAACCTCCCTCCTCCTTCCAGGTGGTGCCCTGCTCCGAGCCAGGTCTTCCCAACCCCGGCGCTCAGACCATGCTCAACCTACAGCTGGACGTGCCGCCAGCAGAGCGTGAGCTGGACGCCCTCCTCCTGGCCTTGGCCCAGCGTCGACTCACCTCCCTCGACCTCAGTCTAGACGCAGCCATCGCCCGGCCACCTGACTTCCGCCACTTCCATCGCCTGAGGTCCTTTCTGCTTCTTCTTCTTCTTTTCAGGAGCGAGTAGGATTGCAGGCGCCTGTAAGTGACACAGACAACCCTGCGGAACGCCCAACGGCCAGCAGTGGCCGGAGTAAGCCTGCGGCGGAGCTGCTGTGGAACATGAGCCGGCTGGAGGTCCTCCGCCTGCGCAACCTTAGTGAACCCGTTTCTCTTCTAGAACCTGTGCTTACGGGACAGCAAAGCGATGCCAGCCTTGCCTAGGTGGAGCTAGTGGGAGTTGGACAGAAAGTGAGTGGGCCGGCCTTTGCGGCCAGTCTAAGACGCTATCAGCTCTGAGCGACTGCCAAGACTGGGCAGGAGTGGCTGGGGCGCCTGGCTGAGTTGTGCGCTGCTGCTCAAGCGGGTCCTCCATCAGCCATACTCCGCTGGATGTTGCCGCCTTCTTTCATTGCCATCGAGCAAGGAGAAGAGAATGGCTGGTGGAAGGAGCCGAAAGAGTATTTCGCGGCGCCGAGCCTTCGCAGCCTGCTGCTGCCGGCCAACGCGATCAAGGATCTAGACGGAGCTGTGCTGGCCAGTGCCAGCCTTGAGGAGCTGGATCTCTCCAGGAATGCGATTCAACGCATTTCCGGCCAAAGCTTTGGTTCGGTATTTGCTGTTTTGCTAAACATCCACCCAAATCTATTTGATCTTCAGGCGAGTTACCGAGATTACGGTATCTGGATCTAAGCGACAAATCCGCATCAGCGATCTCCCACCGCGCGCTTTCGAGGTAACCTGGTGCAGAAGCTGTTTCGGTTGAAGTAATTGAAAAACGTTTCAGAAGCTCTCCGGGCTGAAAATCCTGAACCTCGACTACACCAACATAATTAGTATCAATGCCGGTCACATGCTCGGTCTTCAAGCTCTCACTCACATCACTTCAAGGCATCGCCTAATCTCTTTTCAACCCGTTCAAACTTTGGCTCTCCTTAGGAAACCCACAACTTCGTCTCGAGCCCTTCTCCCTGCTCCCACTCAGTTCTACTGGGGGACCATGGACCTGCGTCGTAATATCAGCCACCTGCCAGAAGCCACCACACAAGCTTGCAGCCTCCGAAAGTTTCATGCGTCCTGTTCACCTGGTGAAAGTTTGAAAAAGAAGAATGACAGAATCTGGTTCAACTACAACCTGATTCATTCGGCGGAATCGGCGCTGCGCCGGAGACAGTGCTCCAGCTCATGTCTGAGCCAGCTGTCATTCTCGGGAGACCCGCTGCTCTCCAACCCCCTCAACCTCCTCCTCCTGCCCAGAGACAATCTTCCGCTGCTTCACAGCGTCCTGCTCAGCCTCAAACAGGTCAGCTAGTCGCCCATCCTCTTCTCTCTAGCCTGGCTCCCTCCCTCCTTCCCAGGTGCCAGTGTGGTGGGGCGATCCTTTCACGGGTAATCTGGTACCTGCACCTGGTGCTGGACAGGAGTCTGACGGGGGAGGGGCGGGACTCTACGCCGTCTCTTCCCCAGCGACCCGGGGGAGCAGCTCAGGAGGAAGCACAGGCTGATGTCGGGAGCCTACCAGGAGGCCATGGCACGGCTCAGCCACTACCAAGCTACTTCTCCCCATGCCCCATCTCCTGCTTCATCTAAGCACCTTCTCTCTTGCTAGGGCCTGGTGGTAACGGGGGCTGTGAGACTGTGGTAGTCTCGCTCACTTGATCACCACTTCCAAGCTCAGCAGACCAAGATCGTCCACGCCGTCCCCTTTTTATTCTTTTCTGAGCAAGAAAGATTTCGGAATCATGTTTTGCATCAGACAATTTGTTTGGAAAAGAAGGATTTAGTTTGGAATAGAGATCAAAATGATGGTGGTATTTGAGGAGGCAGAGGTGACAAGTCCTGTCGAAGGTAGTGTCTACGAAAGGGAGGGCCAGAAAAGTCTGGTCTGCCTCAGCAACGAGACCCTTACTCGTATCCCTCTTCCTCAATGTGTTCACTGTCGCCTTGTTGCTCAGTCTCGCCTCTCTCCTTCTATGTCAGGTTTTCGCTGCCTCAAGTGTAGCCAGTGATGAAACGGCCTCGTCTACCCAACCTCACGCGGCTTTCAGAAAAACACTTAAAAATGAAGGGCCAAAAAATGGAGAAAATTAAGCGCTAAGATAACTTATTGGCCTGGGCAAGGGAGCAAAGCGACGTCAGCGCCCAGGCCCTCTTTTCGACCCAGGTGTATGTTTTGAGGGTTAATGCTAGATCTTGAAATTGATAAGGTTCCTGCTCCTCACAGAAGAATCCAATCGCTCTGATTCTTTTTGCATTGGAAAGAGGCATTCTCGAATTAGCCTACACTAGCAAGAAACTGCGAAAAGTTCACAATTTTGTCTGGAAAAATAAAAAACAAAGTGCGTCCGAACTCCTGCTGCCCTGCTGCCCTGCTGCCCTGCTGCCCTGCTGCCCTGCTGCTGCTGCTTCGCATCTGCTAATGAACGAGAGTAGTCTACAATTATCCCCCACCCCCTCCGGTCCTTGGGCTTCAGGTATTCATTTTTATAAAGTCATAGCCCTTCAAGTGACCAGTCCAGGTCAGGCACCAGTGGTGTAGTGGTGTAGCGGGCCGGTGGCTGGTTGAAGTGGCAGGTTCGAATCCTTCTCGTGAATAAAGTTTTTTTTGTATATTTGAAATTGAGGAAATAGCTGGTACCATCGGCAAGCCAAAAGTAAAAATCTTTTTCTCCTGAAAATCGATTCCCTCGAGTGTAAAGGAAAGAATATATCAAATTTAATTTTTTTGCACGATTTTTAACTTTTAAAAATCATTTTTTAGCTAAATCGTGTCTTATTCGTTTAAGCAAAAAAATAAAAACAACAATTAGAAGAAAAAAAAATTGATACAAGTCTTTTTTATGTTTAAAGTTGAGGAAATAAATGGTACCATCGGCAAGCAAAAAGTAACTCTTCTTACTCCAAAAAACAAATGCCCCGAGTGTAAAGTCAAGGAAATTCCCTACTAGAGTGGAATCTGCTGTGTCACCTGTATTTTGCTTGAGGGCCTGAAAAGAGCTCTTGAACTGCGGCGAAAACAAAATGCAGAGCCCCACAAGCAGATCCACTGTAGTAGGGAAATTTCCTTGACTTTACACTCGGGGCATTTGTTTTTTTTGGGAGAAAAGAGCTTACTTTCGGCTTGCGATGGTACCATTTATGGCAATAATTGGCCTGGGGAGGGAGCGAAGCGACGTCAGCGCCCAGGCCCCTTTTCGACCCAGGTGTATGTTTTGAGGGTTATTGCTAGATCTCAAAATTGATAAGCATCATCCCAGATAGCACCGATGCACTGATTTTTGCTGCAATGGAAAGGGCAACATCGAATATGGGGGGTACTGCGAAAAGCAGCATAAAAGTTGGATTTGATGGAGAAAATTGAAAAAAGTTGCCGTCCGAACTCCTGCTGCCCTGCCCTGCTGCCCTGCTGCTTCGCATCTGCTAATGAACGAGAGTAGGTATTCATCATCCCCCCACCCTTTCCCCTCGTCCTTTAGCCTCAATATGTAATGCTTATTTATAAACCTTCAGTTATAAATTATGTAGAAATGCACCAGTGGTGTAGTGGTGCAAGCGGTTGGCTGCTGGATCTGACTGATGGGTTCAAAACCTGTCCCAGCATAACTTTTATTATTCTAAAATTAAAAGTTTGAAATAAACACTACCATAGGGAACCCAAAAGTAAAGCAAATTAATACCAAAAAATCGAGTGTAAAACTAAAATAATTTCCCAAAAATTTTTTTTCCCGAAAATTTTGCATTTGTTTTAATTTTCAAAACTTTTTTTATTTTAATTTTATTTCACTAATTTATTTATTATTTTGTTTTTATTTATCTATAAAAAATTTTAACTTAAAATATAAACAACAATAAAGAATTTTGAAGTACATAAATTGACATAATTTAATTTTTGTATATTTAAAGTTGAGGAAATATTTGGTACCATCGGCAAGCCGAAAGTAAAGCTCTTTTCTCCCAAAAATCGACTGCCCCGAGTATAAAGCCAAAGAAATTTTCCTACTACTAATGGAATCTGCTGTGTCATCTGTATTTTGTTTGAGCGCGCATGAAAAGAGTCATAAAACTGGCGCGAAAACAAAATGCAAATGCAAGCAGATTCCATTCATAGTAGGAAAATTTCTTTGGCTTTATTGTGGGGCAGCTGGATTTTGGGAGAGGGGCTTTTTCTTCGGCTTGCCGATGGTACCAGATATAACATATTGGGCTGGCGCGAACGGAGCTTTAGCGAAGTGTCAGCAAGCAACAGCAATTGGCAAAGTAAAAATTTTTGAGAACTCATTGCTCATACTCAGGCCAATCGATTTTTGGGAAAACCATTATACCTGCCGATGGTACCAGTTATTTTCTCAACTTAAATAACACAAAAATTAAAATTTTAAAAAACATATATACAGAGGCGAAAAAATATAGAAAGGCAAAAAAACTTTGCACTGGTGAGGATTCGAACAAGCCCAAGCCCTCACTAGGTTAGGGGCAATCGACCAAACCACTCGACCACTGAGCCTTTGAATCTATTGTTCTAATTAAGTCTTAATTAATTGGACATCTAAGCCCTTCGCATGCCCAAGTCTACCCTTTACCGTTGACCAATTGAATACCTACTATGGTCCATTGAGCAGATGCGGAGGAGTAGTAGTAGTAGGAGGAGGAGGAGGAGTTCGGACAAATGGTTTTGAGTGATTTTCTCTTGTGTTCTGCCTTTTTTAGCCGATTTTTCGCGAGTTTTGGTCAATTTGATGGTGCCCTTTCCAATGCAAAAAGAATTAGAACGATTGGACCTTTCTATGAAGCACAAAATCCTTATCAATTTTAAGATCTAGCAATAACCCTCAAAACATACACCTGGGTCGAAAAGAGGGGCTGGGCGCTGACACTTCGCTAAAGCTCCGTTCGCGCCAGCCCAATATGTTATATCTGGTACCATCGGCAAGCCGAAAGTAAAGCTCTTTTCTCCCAAAAATCGACTGCCCCGAGTATAAAGCCAAAGAAATTTTCCTACTACTAATGGAATCTGCTTGTGGGGCATTTGCATTTTGTTTTCGCGCGCAGTTTTATGACTCTTTTCATGCGCGCTCAAACAAAATACAGATGACACAGCAGATTCCATTAGTAGTAGGAAAATTTCTTTGGCTTTATACTCGGGGCAGTCGATTTTTGGGAGAAAAGAGCTTTACTTTCGGCTTGCCGATGGTACCAAATATTTCCTCAACTTTAAATATACAAAAATTAAATTATGTCAATTTATGTACTTCAAAATTCTTTATTGTTGTTTATATTTTAAGTTAAAATTTTTTAGATAGATAAATAAAACAAAATAATAAATAAATTAGTGAAATAAAATTAAAATAAAAAAAGTTTTGAAAATTAAAACAAATGCAAAATTTTCGGGAAACAAAAATTTTTGGGAAATTATTTTAGTTTTACACTCGATTTTTTGGGATAAAATAGCTTTACTTTTGGCTTCCCGATGGTACTGGTTATTTCCAACTTTAAATTTTAGAAAAATAAAAGTTATGCTGGAGCAGGTTTCGAACCCATCAGTCAGATCCAGCAGCCAACCGCTTGCACCACTACACCACTGGTGCATTTGACATAATTTATAACTGAAGGTTTATAAATAAGCATTACATATTGAGGCTAAAGGACGAGGGGAAAGGGTGGGGGGATGAAATGAATACCTACTCTCGTTCATTAGCAGATGCGAAGCAGCAGGGCAGCAGGGCAGGGCAGCAGGAGTTCGGACGGCAACTTTTTTTCAATTTTCTCCATCAAATCCAAACTTTTATGCTGCTTTTCGCGAGTACCCCCCATAATTCGATGTTGCCCTTTCCATTGCAGCAAAAATCAGTGCAATCGGTGCTATCTGGGATGAGAAAAACGCTTATCAATTTTGAGATCTAGCAATAACCCTCAAAACATACACCTGGGTCGAAAAGAGGGCCTGGGCGCTGACGGTCGCTTCGCTCCCTCGCGCCAGGCCAATTATTGCCATAAATGGTACCATCGGCAAGCCGAAAGTAAGCTCTTTTCTCCCAAAAAAACAAATGCCCCGAGTGTAAAGTCAAGGAAATTTCCCTACTACGAGTGGAATCTGCTTGTGGGGCATCTGCATTTTGTTTTCGCGCGCAGTTCAAGAGCTCTTTTCAGGCGCGCTCAAACAAAATACAGGTGACACAGCAGATTCCACTCGTAGTAGGGAAATTTCCTTGACTTTACACTCGGGGCATTTGTTTTTTTGGGAGAAAAGAGCTTACTTTCGGCTTGCCGATGGTACCATTTATTTCCTCAACTTTAAACATAAAAAAGACTTGTATCAATTTTTTTTTCTTCTAATTGTTGTTTTTATTTTTTTGCTTAAACGAATAAGACACGATTTAGCTAAAAAATGATTTTTAAAAGTTAAAAATCGTGCAAAAAAAAATTAAATTTGATATATTCTTTCCTTTACACTCGAGGGAATCGATTTTCAGGAGAAAAGATCTTTACTTTTGGCTTGCCGATGGTACCAGCTATTTCCTCAATTTCAAATATACAAAAAAAACTTTATTCACGAGAAGGATTCGAACCTGCCAGATTCAACCAGCCACCGGCCCGCTTACACCACTACACCACTGGTGCCTATGCTGGACTGGTCACTTGAAGGGCTATGACTTTATAAATGAATACCTGAAGCCCAAGGACCGGAGAGGGGGGTGGGGGGATAAATTGAATACCTACTCTCGTTCATTAGCAGATGCGAAGCAGCAGCAGCAGGGCAGCAGGGCAGCAGGGCAGCAGGGCAGCAGGGCAGCAGGAGTTCGGACGGCACTTTGTTTTTCATTTTTCTATACAAAATTGTGAACTTTTCGGCAGTTTCTCGCGAGTGTAGGCTAATTCGAGGATGCCCTTTCCAATGCAAAAAGAATCAGAGCGATTGGATTCTTCTGTGAGGAGCAGGAACCTTATCAATTTCAAGATCTAGCATTAACCCTCAAAACATACACCTGGGTCGAAAAGAGGGCCTGGGCGCTGACGGTCGCTTTGCTCCCTCGCGCCAGGCCAATAAGTTATCTTAGCGGCTTAAATTTTCTCCATTTTTTGGCCCTTCATTTTTAAGTGTTTTTCTGAAAGCCGCGTGAGGTTGGGTAAGACGGAGGCCGTTTCATCACTGGCTACACTTGAGGCAGCGAAAACGCTGACATAGAAGGAGAGAGGCGAGACTGAGCAACAAGGCGACAGTGAACACATTGAGGAAGAGGGATACGAGCAAGGGGTTGTTGCTAGGGCAGACCAGACTTTTCTGGCCCTCCCTTTCGGTAGACACTACCTTCGGACGAGGACTTGTCACCTCTGCCTCCTCAAATACCACCATCATTTTGATCTCTATTCCAAACTAAATCCTTCTTTTCCAAACTAAATTGTCTGATGCAAAACAATGATTCCGAAATCTTTCTTGCTCAGAAAAGAATAAAAAGGGGACGGCGTGGACGATCTTGGTCTGCTGAGCTTGGAAGTGGTGATCAAGTGAGCGGAGACGACGCACAGTCTCACAGCGCCCCGTTACCACCAGGCCCTAGCAAGAAAGAAGGCGCTTAGATGAAGCAGGAGATGGGGCATGGGGAGAAGTAGCTTGGTAGTGGCTGAGCCGTGCCATGGCCTCCTGGTAGGCGTCCCGACATCGAGCCTGTGCTTCCTCGCTGAGCTGCTCCCCCGGGTCGCTGGGGAAGAGACGGGCGTAGAAGTCCCGCCCCTCCCCCGTCAGACTCCTGTCCAGCACCAGGTGCAGGTACCAGATGTACGCCGTGCAAGGATCGCCCCACCACACTGGCACCTGGGAAGGAGGGAAGGAGCCAGGCTAGAGAGAAGAGGATGGGCGACTAGCTGACCTGTTTGAGGCTGAGCAGGACGCTGTGAAGCAGCGGAAGATTGTCTCTGGGCAGGAGGAGGAGGTTGAGGGGGTTGGAGAGCAGCGGGTTCTCCGAGAATGACAGCTGGCTCAGACGAATGAGCTGGAGCACTGTCTCCGGCGGCAGCGCCGATTCCGCCGAATGAATCAGGTTGTAGTTGAACCAGATTCTGTCATTCTTCTTTTTCAAACTTTCACCAGGTGAACAGGACGCATGAAACTTTCGGAGGCTGCAAGCTTGTGTGGTGGCTTCTGGCAGGTGGCTGAGATTGCAACGACGCAGGTCCATGGTCTCTAGAGAACTGAGTGGGAGCAGGGAGAAGGGCTCGAGACGAAGTTGTGGGTTTCCTAAGGAGAGCCAAAGTTTGAACGGGTTGAAAAGAGATTAGGCGATGCCTTGAAGTGAGATGTGAGTGAGAGCTTGAAGACCGAGCATGTGACCGGCATTGATACTAATTATGTTGGTGTAGTCGAGGTTCAGGAATTTCAGCCCGGAGAGCTTCTGCAACGTTTTTCAATTACTTCAACCGAAACAGCTTCTGGACCAGGTTACCTCGAAAGCGCGCGGTGGGAGATCGCTGATCGGATTGTGGCTTAGATCCAGATACCGTAATCTCGGTAACTCGCCTGAAGAAAATAGATTTGGGTGGATGTTTAGCAAAACAGCGAATACCGAACCAAAGCTTTGGCCGGAAATGCGTTGAATCGCATTCCTGGAGAGATCCAGCTCCTCAAGGCTGGCACTGGCCAGCACAGCTCCGTCTAGATCCTTGATCGCGTTGGCCGGCAGCAGCAGGCTGCGAAGGCTCGGCGCCGCGAAAAACTCTTTCGGCTCCTTCCACCAGCCATTCTCTTCTCCTTGCTCGATGGCAATGAAAGAAGGCGGCAACATCCAGCGGAGTATGGCTGATGGAGACCCGCTTGAGCAGCAGCGCACGGCTCAGCCAGGCGCCCCAGCCACTCCTGCCCAGTCTTGGCAGTCGCTCCAGCTGATAGCGTCTTAGACTGGCCGCAAAGGCCGGCCCACTCACTTTCTGTCCAACTCCCACTAGCTCCACCTAGGCACGGCTGGCATCGCTTTGCTGTCCCGTAAGCACAGGTTCTAGAAGAGAAACGGGTCCACTAAGGTTGCGCAGGCGGAGGACCTCCAGCCGGCTCATGTTCCACAGCAGCTCCGCCGGCAGGCTTACTCCGGCCACTGCTGGCCGTTGGGCGTTGCGCAGGGTTGTCTGTGTCACTGACAGGCGCCTGCAATCCTACTCACTCCTGAAAAGAAGAAGAAGAAGCAGAAAGGACCTCAGGCGATGGAAGTGGCGGAAGTCAGGTGGCCGGGCGATGGCTGCGTCTAGACTGAGGTCGAGGGAGGTGAGTCGACGCTGGGCCAAGGCCAGGAGGAGGGCGTCCAGCTCACGCTCTGCTGGCGGCACGTCCAGCTGTAGGTTGAGCATGGTCTGAGCGCCGGGGTTGGGAAGACCGGGCTCGGAGCAGGGCACCACCTGGAAGGAGGAGGGAGGTTGGCAGAGAAGAGGAAAAAGAGGATCAAATGAACTTCGTCGATGCCCAGGGCGGTGTGGTCGGACCAGGGGAAGCGGCGGCGCTCCGGTGTGGCTTCCAGGGAGCAGTTGAGTGGGGAATGGATGTCGATGTAGCAGCGGCAGGAGCGGCTGTGGCAGTAGTGCAGGCGCGAGAATTGGCAGCCGGATGGAGGCCTGCCAGTTCATTCCCTTCTTCCCAGATTTTATTTAATTTTAATCCATAATGGAAAAATTCCGTACTTCTCCATCCTCCTGCAGATGAAAAGAACTACCGCCTTTCCCTGGTGCAGCAGACGATGCGAATGCCAGCAGCCTCGGCGTGGACTGGAAGACAGGGGCTTTCGGCAGCCTTTTCTGCCCTGCGTCGAGCGGCCAGGGCATAGCTGAGCAACAGCCAGCCTAGCAAGGGCCCCATGTCTCTAGCCCATTTCACCTCATTTCTTTACCAGCTCCACATCTTCTTCTCAAAAAAGCATTTTTTGCGGTGAAGTAAAAATTAGGAGGGTAACAATGTTTCTTCCGCTACACGCGCTGTTTGCGCGTATTGTCCCTTCCCAAGAGCGCCCCCCTTCCGCCTACAATGCTCTGGCCTCAAGCACCCTTGCATCCTCGCCTCCTCCTAACGAGTCAATTCCGCTCTAACTAGCCCGGCTCATTGACGAGCCGCAAATGCGCGATCGACAGCTTAGAATGGCCGTTTTTGAGGGAATTCGGGGCAGCTAGAGCCCGATAAATCTCCTCCGTCGCGTTCAGGCGCCGCACAACCCCCACCAGCCCTTCTTCCCCAAGCGCCCTCTTCTAACAAGACCCCTTTATTATGAGCGAACTCCCCTCTGCCACGTCTTTTGGGGGCGGGCAGGAGGGGAAGCCGAGCTTTGGGCGCCCCCGTCTCTCCCAGCCCGAACAAGGTCAATGCGGGGCCCTTCTTCCCCGATTTTTCACCCTCCGTCGCACTTGCTCACACAGCCTCCTCCTTCTGCCTCTCCTTCCGGACAACAAGTCCCACCCTGCCTGGCAAATTGATGACACATCCCTCTCGTCCTAGTGCAGGCAGGAGGAATGAGGGAAGGGGTGAGAGAATGCAGCGGCTGATTGGGGGAAAGCGGAGGAGGGGCAGGAGGAAGTTTCTCAGCCGGGAGGAGGTAGTAGTGGGGAGAGGAAAAAGAGGCTTGGCTGGCCCTCGGGCAGGGCAGGGCAGGGCAGGGCCTATTGATAGGCGCCAGGGAGCATGGCCGGGCTCTCCAGCCCCGCTGATAATGAGGCTAAGGTTTCGCTCTTTTGTCCAAGCCTGTGGAGCTTTTGTGCCTCCAATCACTTCTTGCCCTAGCGAGGCCAATTTCAGCCAAGCCCTGGAGCTCAGCCAAGTGGTTACACTTCTGCTCCAATCAACTTGTCCCCTAGCACCTCCTCAAACCGTTGTTGCTCATATTTCATTGTATATGGGTCATAGCGAATTTTTCCACTTGTTAGTTTGTTTTAATACTGCTGCCATTTTTTTCTTTCTTGTCTAATGACGATCACACACTCAAATGGGGAACTTCGTTACACCATAAAACCGATTGTATGACGTAACTTAAAGTATACGCTTAGGAAAGGACTGAAAGGAATCGAAGGTATCAGTCTTTTTTCATTTCGTCCATGCAAATGCAGAGGCAGACGATGAGTGCAGAATCCACATTGCCCGCAATCTCCACGTAATAGTCGTGCGCATCGAGGAATAAGGAGCGGTTGGTTGTCGGCCTACATTCCCTCACCACCCACTTAAGCCTCCATTCTCTAATTATGCTCACCGGAAAATTTTGGCCACGACCACGCCGCCTTCCGTAGGCTCCCCGATGTAAATGCACCCGTGCTTCGTTCGCCAGTCGCCCTAATTTTTCAGCACTAATTTTTCGGAATCTTTGCTAACTCGCTTGGTGTAAAATTTTTTACAAACATCTAAATAGTGATGTGCTGAACATAAATATGTAACTGAAAAGGGGACCTTAACAACGAGATGGACGGGTTTCTTGTTGGCGCCGTTGATGATGGTCGTCTCGCCCTTGGCATTGACGAAGGTCCAATGGGCCTTCAGCTTGAACAGCGCCTGCTCACTCTCTTCTCCCCGGTAGACACTCAATCTCCTCTTCCTTTAGTCTCCATTCAATGCCCCTCAACTTCCTAAATGCATGCTTGTAATCCGGCGTTCCGACGTGCAGCAGCGTCTGCTGAATGTTCAATATGGGCTGGCCTTCAGCATCGCAGAGGACCTTCTTCTCCCGCAGCGACAGTGCCTTGCCCTCACAAACCCACACACCCTCCCTATCCACACAGCATCCGCCCAAGAGGGCTCACGAACCTGGCATTGGAAGAGTACGGTGTCGCTGTCCACTGCTTTGATTTTGAAGTCGTCGCCAGTCCAGCTGAAGATCTTTTCGCGCAGATGCACCTTCACCTGGCAAAGAATGGGACTGATTTGGGAATGCCGAGCAGAAACTGGGCTGAGAACTGGCTGTTGGTTGACGAAGCGCGGATCCGTGACCCAGAGCGGAACTGGTTGCGTCTGCACTGGCTCGTCGTAGTTGGATGGTGCACAGCCCATCGTTGCAGGTTCAGCTACTCAAGCTAACGTTTGCCTGCAATCCTGTCACCAATTTACTGCACTAGAAAGATAATTTGAGCAGGCTCCAGGCATGCGTTTAAGGTACCAGCACGCAGCAGCACTATGGCGACGCCAAGATTGATCTTTCTTTGGTTCGATCAGAAATTTGGCAACCTACTGCCTATTGTCGTTTGTTTTGTGCTAACTCGCTGGTCGTAATTTTGCACAACTACTCAAAATGGACAGTTTGGCAGTTTTTGCGAATTTAAATATACTTTCTTTAGATGTCTGGTGAAAAATGGCATGATTGTTCGTAATTGTGCAAAACTTGCCCATCTTAGCACCCACAAGGCTTCCAAACCAATGTACAATATAAAAATAATGCTATGGTTAAATTGAATTAATTCATGGCGTTTCTTTAAGATTAAGAGAGGGTGTCTGTAAAGGTCGAGAAACTTTTGGAAACGGGTTTTGAGCTGAGTACAGGGTATCATGGGCTAAGGTATGCCATGACTGGAAATGAAAACCATTTGGGCTAATTCGCCCACTATCTCAAGATATGGCCCATTATGCAAAGCAAGCCCCGAAAATGGCTCGTTTTGGCCATTTTCGACCTGCCTTCACAAATCAGCCTCTTTCTCTAGCTACAACCCATATTATGAAAAATCAAAGACATCACCTTGAAGCTGAGAGTTTTATGAATAAAATCTAGTCACAAACTCAATTGTATCCCACCTTTTTAGGTCTAAAATAGGCTAAATACGAAAAAAACGCAATTTAACGCTATGTCCAAAATTACTATTTTTGCCCATTTTCTCATGAAATTTGTTGAAAAACAACCCCAAAACCCCCCCTAATCTGAAAATTCAGACAATTTTACACCTAGAACAGGTATTTATAGCCATACTTTCTGTTGGCCGAAATCGAGAATTTTTGGTTGAAAATGACCACTTTGGGATCTGCTCCTATGTTATAACATAGGAGCCCAGCCAGAATGCAAAATTGTGCCACCAAAAAACTTCCTGCTCACTCAGATTTTAAGACAACTCAATGTTCTTTTCAGGGATCATCAAGCCATTCATGAAGCGGTTACCCATGCAGAAAAAACCTTTCTTGAATCTAAATTTTGCATAGAAAATACCCAAGTTTAAGGTAAAAAATGGGCCAAAAATGACCAAAAAATTTTTTGTCTCAAATTTTGGTTTCAATGCAGAAAACTCAATGTACAGGCCCTAATACATCAGAATATAACATATTGTTAGCTATTTTTGCGCGGCCGAAGGCCGCCTGCCGCGGAGGGCAGGGCAGTCAGAGCTCCGGAGGCCGGAGGAGCTCTGGCGCCCTGCCCGAAGCGGCGGGCGGCCAAGGCCAGCTTAAGCAGTTACCCCATTTTTGCGTCCGTCTGTCCGCATATATATATATATATATGGTACCATCGGCAGGCCAAAAGTGGGTCTCTTTTCTCCAAAATTTGCAATTGCCTCAAGTAAAAAGTCAAGGAAATACAATTTCTACTAGTGGAATCTGCTTGGACAGTTGCATTTTGTTTTTGGCACGCAGTTCAGTGTCTCTTTCCATGCGCGCCCAAAAACAAAATGCAGATGACACAGCAGATTCAACTAGTAGAAATTGTATTTCCTTGACTTTTTACTCGAGGCAATTGCAAATTTTGGAGAAAAGAGACCCACTTTTGGCCTGCCGATGGTACCATATATTTCTTCCACTTTTAATATAGTATAAAATGTATAAATACAAATTTTATATGGTTGGTTTTTAAATTTTATTGAATAAATAAAAAAATAGTAAATGAAAAATAAACTGGTTTAAAAAATATAATGAAGAAAAAAAAAATTCGAAAATAAAAAATTCATTGCATATTTATTGGCAGACTAACATATTTTTGAGAAATTTTCTTGATTTAGACTTAGGGCAATCGATTTTTGGACTTTTGACCTGCCGATAGTACCAGTTGTTTTCTCAACTTTAAAAAAACAAAAATAAAAATGAACCCCTGAGTAGGATTTGAACCTACCAGTTTGATCCAACTGTCCAATCGCTTACACCACTACACCACTGGTGCATATGGCTCATTTATTTCACTGAAGACTTAAGAATACATAAATAAATAAAGCCCAGGGACCTGGAGAGGGTGGGGGAGTGGGGGAAGAAATGAATACCTACTATCGTCCATTGAATAGATGCGGAGAAGAAGGAGAAGGAGAAGGAGAAGAAGAAGGAGTTCGGACAAATGGTTTTTTGCATTTTTCATAATAAAATAAATCGTTTTAAGCAAAAGTCAAAAGATAAACTATAGTCAATTCGATGTTGTTCTTTCCAATGGAAAAAAAATCACACCGATTGGAGCTTGTTGTAATGAGCAGCAGCCTTATCAAAATCAAGATCTAGCAATAACCCTCAAAACGTACACCCAGGTCGAAAAGAGGGGCTGGGCGCTGACGGTTCGCTTTGCTCCCTCGCGCCAGCCCAATATATATATATCTGGTACCATCGGCAGGCCAAATCTGGGACTCTTTTCTCCAAAATTTGCAATTCCCTCGAGCAAAAAGTCAAGGAAATACATTTTCTACTAGTGGAATCTGCTGCTTGGACAGTTGCATTTTGTTTTTGGCACGCAGTTCAGTGTCTCTTTCCATGCGCGCCCAAAAACAAAATGCAGATGACGCAGCAGATTCCACTAGTAGAAAATGTATTTCCTTGACTTTTTGCTCGAGGGAATTGCAAATTTTGGAGAAAAGAGTCCCAGATTTGGCCTGCCGATGGTACCAGATATTTCTTCCACTTTTAACATAGTACAAAAGGTACAAATATAAATTTTATTTTGTAGGTTATATGTTTAATTAAAATTTTAGTCAATATTTAAAAAAATAAATACAAAAACTTGTTCAAAAAATATAACAAAAAGAAAATATTCAAAATGAAAAATTACAATTTTTTGAGAAATTTCTTGACCTATTCTCAGTGCATTTTAGGGAGAAAAGAGCTTTACTTGTGGCCTGGCTATGGTATCCATTGTTTTCTCAACTTAAAATACACAAAAATAAAAATGAATGCCTGACAAGGATTTGAACCTACCGATTTCATCCAGCAGTCCAATCGCTTACACCACTACACCACTGAGGCATAGGAAATCTTTACTTAACTGAAGAGCTAAATAATACATGAGTCACAGGGACCCGGAAGGGGGGGAAGGGGGAAGAACTGAATACCTACTATCGTCCATTGAGTAGATGCGCAGGAGAAGGAGAAGGAGTTTGGACAAATGGTTTTTTTAATTTTTCATAGTAAAATAGTTAGTATCTTGGCAAAAGTCAAATGATAAACTATTGTCAATTCGATGGTGTTTTTTTCCATTGCAAAAAGAATTATAGCTATTGGAGCTTTCTTTGACGAGCAGCAGCCTTATCAAAATTGAGATCTAGCAATAACCCCCAAAACGTACACCTGGGTCGAAAAGAGGGGCTGGGCGCTGACACTTCGCTAACGCTCGCTCGCGCCAGCCCAATATATATATATATATGTGTGTGTCCCAGGCCCGTACTCTGCGGTTTTTACAACGAAATTGGCTGTTTTTTTGCATGAAGGTCCGCCTAGGTGGTGCCTCGGGACCATTTTTGGTGCTTGGCGTAATTTTTTGAATTTTGCCCAAAACTCAATTTTTTGATGTTTCAAAGCACGAAAATTCATAAATCACTGGTTTTTCAACGAAATTGGCTGCTTTTTTGCATGAAAGTCCGCCTGGGTACGCCATTATTTGGGCTTGACGTAATTTTTCGATTTTTGCCCAAAACTCAATTTTTTGATGTTTCAAAGTACGAAAATTCATAAATCACTGGTTTTTCAACGAAATTGGCTGATTTTTGGCATGAAAGTCCGCCTGGGTGGTATCTCCATGCCATTATTTGGGCTTAAGACGTAATTTTTCGGATTTTTGCCCAAAACTCAATTTTTTGATGTTTCAAAGTACGAAAATTCATAAATCACTGGTTTTTCCACGAAATTGGCTGATTTTTTGCATGAAAGTGCGCCTAGGTGGTATCTCCAGGCCATTTTTTGGGCTTGACGTAATTTTTCGATTTTTTTTGGCCGGAAATTTCGATTTTTTGATGTTTCAATGTACGAAAATTCATAAATGACTGGTCATAAATCACAAGTAAAATTTGGAAGAAATGAATTTGCAATTGGTAATACTCATTCGTGTAGCTTAAGTGTTTGGCTTGGAAATGAGGCCGCGCATCTTGGCGCCAGCCGAGAACACCTTGTTTATTGTATTAGATCTCTTCAGCCCATCACAATTGTTGGCTATTTTTGTCCCAAATTTGCGAAAATCTGGAAGCATATTTTTTGAGTTATCCATTGAGTAGGAAGAAACCAATGTTATATTCTGATGTATTAGGGCATGTACATTGAGTTTTGAGCATTGAAACGGAAATTTGAGACAAATTTTTTTTGGTCATTTTTGGCTCATGTTATAACATAGGCCAAAATCACGACTTTACCTTAAACTTGGGTATTTTCTACGCAAAATTTAGATTCAAGAAAGGATTTTTCTGCATGGGTAACAGCTTCATGAATGGCTTGATGATCCCTGAAAAGAACATTGAGTTGTCTTAAGATCTGAGTGAGCAGGAAGTTTTTTGGGGGCAAAATTAGCATTATGGCTGGGCTCCTATGTTATAACATAGGAGCAGATCCCAAAGTGCTCATTTTCAACCAAAAATTCTCGATTTCAGCCAACAGAAAGTATGGCTATAAATACCTGTTCTAGGTGTAAAATTCTGTAAAATAAAGCTGAGAAAATGGGCAAAAATGGTAATTTTGGACTGTTCTCGTCAACTATGAAGTAATAAGAGGCAGGCGGGGCAGGCGGGGCAGTTGCCCCTTGCCAGGACTCTAGTTGCCCCTCGCCAGGAATCTAGTCTGGCACAGGGTGGGGGCGCGCGTGCTGGGCGGCAAGACTGAAAGCTGAAGCAGCAAATGGGCCCATGGCCACAAACGGATGGCCACATGGCCGGCAGAAAGAGGCTGAAAGTGGCTGAAACGCCGAAGGCTGAAAGCACTGGAGCATGAAAGGCTGAAGCAATGCCCAGAGGCTGAAACACTGAAACGTGAAAGGCCCAAGGATGAAAGCATGAAAGCGATGAACAGAATCAAGCTAGGCAACTCTGTGAACGGAGCAGGAGATCCAGAAAGTTGAGAGAGTAAAACATGAGAATAGCTGCCTCCAGGCCAATGCCTATGCAAGGTTTCCACCAAGAGAGGCCCCAAAGGAGCCCCCCTGACCCGCATGGTGCTAGGCGGGCGGCTCTCCCGGAGGCAGCTCACAGCAAGAAGCAAAGTGAGTGGTTGGGAGCAGGACCTAGAACTAAGCGCGGGGAAACAGAGAAAGAGGGAAAGTGTGCGCCTCATCCAGCTGCATGCTGGCCCTGGCGGCCGGGCGGGGAGTGAAAATTGAGCAGAAGAGAAGAGGGGTGAGCGGGGGGGAAAATCAGGCTGGTAGGAGGCCTTGGCGACGTAGATGGCGGCAGGCTCGAGCTGTCAGCTGCTGCGCCCCATTGTCCTGGCCTCCTCCACGCCCCCCTCCATCCCCATCCTGAAGCCCTCCACCAGCAGCCTTTCCATCACCCAAGGGCACAATGTCACCGCAAGGGGCGGGTCTACTCTGAACTGGAGGTTCAGAGCAGGGACCCTGGAGTGCATGCGAGGTTCCCAGTGGCCACGTTGGAGTAGAAGAAGTGGGAGTAGCCGCTGGCCCTGAAGCCATTCGCGCACCCCGTCCCCGCCACTTCCGTCCCCGTCCTGAAGCCTTCCCCAAGCCTTTCTGCCCTTCCACTGTGAGAGGACCACCGGTGGGGGCGGGTGTACTCTGAGCTGGAGGCTCAGAGTTTTGACCCTTCTGCGCTTGTGGGGAGGCATCCAGAGAGGCCTCGCAGGGGACGAGATGGGAGACTGAGCGCTTGACGCGGTAGCCGTTGCAGTCAACCACCGAGACGAAGCAGACAGTGCCTGATGCATCGGGGTGATGCCGCTCCACCCGCACCAGCTTCCACAGGTGCCGAGGCCGGTCCTCAGCCAGGAGACAGGCCTTCCCCGTGGCTGGGGGAGGCAGAGAGTGGAGGCCGCGTCGCTTGGACTGGGCTAAGTGCTGTGAGCGAAGGTAGGCTAGGTACTTGCTCCGCCAGGCATTGGTGAAGAGGCTGACGATCTTCTGCTTGGCCACCTGGAGCCGCCGAAGCTGGGGGGCTGAGGCGGGTGTGCAGGAGGACTCAAAAAGGATGGGAGGAGAAAGGAGGGTGGCTGGGGTGAGTGCCCGGAAGTCCTCGGGGCTGTCGGAGATGGGGCAGAGGGGCCTGGAGTTGATGGCCGCCTCCACTCGCACCACCACTGTCTGGAACTCGTCCAAGGCCAGCTGTCTGTGCCACAGCGCCAGCTTGAGGGCCTCCTTGATGGATCGATTGAGCTGCTCATTTGGCCCGTTGACCCAGGGGGCCCAGACTGGAAGCAGTTGGAAGGAAATGGAGTGCCGGCTGGCGAACTCCTTGAGGCTGAGCGGGATGTAGCCGGGGCAGCAGAGGATGGGCTTCAGGGACCTGGCCATGCCGGTGAATGCCATTGCGATGTCCAGCCACACCACCCCCTCCATCAGACCGCGCCGGCTCCAGAACCTTTCGAAGGCGTTTGAGGCTGATCGGGTGCTGTAGTCTGTGAGGATCTCCAGGTGGCTGGCTCTTGTGGCTGCGCAGGTCAGGTGCAGGATCCAGCGCTTCTCCAGGCGCCGCCCCACAATGACAGTGAAGGGGCCCAACTGG
>JASANA010007788.1:0-11234 GCA_030248095.1 Ptycholaimellus sp. GST1_10 | reverse complement strand
CTACTGTGCTTACAATTTGGATAATATGAATATATTATGTGTTTATTAGGTGTATTAATATGTCCAAGCCAAATAAACTCTGAACAAATCTCAGGACATGAAAAAAATATTAAACTCGGCAAAACTCTAGTTTTCTTCAGTAAATAGGTATAGAATTACCCCATTACGCAAACGATCGTAGATCCATTATAATTAATCCGTTTGGCTCACACATTTAACACAAATTGGGCAGCTATTGGATGTATAGGGGGATCAATGTTGGCCTCAAAATGTCTAGCACATCATTAGTTATAGTTGATTGAAAAAGTTGCTTGTTTTTTAGCAGCCAGCCTTGTACTACCTTTCAATACATCTCCTTCATCCATTCTACCACATTATTCACTCTATCAGATCACGCTGATGAATGCCGGGCAGAAATACCTAATACTGGACTCACTTAGTGGCTCACTCACTCACTTATTGCAATCACAATCTGTTCCCATCGTCACACTGCCATTATAGATTGATGGTGGCTCAAACCGCTACGCACAAGGCTGGCTAACCGAGTACACCCATGACCTTCAACAGTGCTGCATTTCTCGCATCAAGTAGCCCTGCCTTTTCTCCATTTCTCCTCTTCCACTCCCTTTCCAATTGGAAGGGAAGCAAAGAAGGCGAAGGTCTCCTCGTAAGCATCGGCTTCCTTTGTCCGGAACGTCGTTGATCCTTGGTCCCAACGTCTTTCTTTTGCATAATGAAGAGACTTCATCAGGGAGGCTTTGGTGGCGGAAGCGAAAGAGAGCGGTGTGAGCCTGGCCGAGCTGGGCTCAGACCAGACCAGCTGCCACAATCCATTCGCGGGTGGCAAGCGCCCCATCATCCTGACCTGAGACCATCACAATGTGAGCGGCATGAACAGCCCCTTCCGGGAAACATCCAACATTCAAATGGCTCTGTTCTCACTGCTGGTAGCCGCTTTTGGGTGTAAAGGGGCGTGAGGTGAAGGTTTTGCTGCAGAAATGGCGGTGCAGAACTTTGTGGGGCATGTCGTGCCAGGGCGACACCTGGGTCTCACTGCACAACGGTGGTGGTGTGGGTTAGGGCGATGCGGTGAACGGGGGCTTTGGCTTTGTATTGGGAGTATTATGTTTTTTTACGTCTCTTGATGGGACATGTGTTAGAAAATAAAATAAATAAATAAATAATAAACCAAAAATTTTACGCCAATGTAAACCAGATAAATTATGGCTGAATTATAAACCTTATAAACCAAAAAAATATGGAATATAACTTTTGCCCAAGTCCTCAAGAAATAGTGGAATTATTGGCTGCTATCCCAATCACGTCAGAAGTATTAACTGCAATTGAACCTCTATCTTCAGAATCAAGTAGTTCGCCTCCCTTGCCAGAAAGCACAGTGCATATTGAATTGCTTGAGTCAGGATCAGATCATGAATCAACTATCATGCCTCTGTGTCAGGTTTCATGTTGGTATCATCTACTTAATAAGCAGTATATTGATGTTCCTGACATGTCGCGATTTCATTTTGGAGATGACATTTCAGAAGCTGAGTGCGTCCCTCACAAAGTAAAGTCTGCTAATTTCTAATTGGTATTTATACTATTGTTTATTTTCTGTATTTGTTATAGATTGCCCGATATACTACAGTTAACATTTTTTATTGTTTTGTAGTTTTCTCCATGTCAAAAAAGTCAACACTCTACAACAGACAATATAAACCATTATTAATATTATTGACCCCCTCAGTGTCTTATGTGTCGTCCAGGATGTGGCCATATAATGATCATTATTAGTCATATTTGTAAATCCAAAATGAATTCAGGGCATGCAGGTGTTAGTGCAACATCGTTCAATTCCACTTCAAGGTCAAGCTTTCATGGGTATTTTGAAAGGGTCACTTTTTTTAAACCATTTTTATCGCAATAGCCACAATAGCTGTAATGCGTCATCATGAAATGAAAAGTAAGGAACATGGGGAATAGGGACTTGAAAGTGAGGAGTTTTAGGCTATCTTGACTGATGACGGTGAAGAGGGTTTCTGCAGCGGCTTTGACCTGTTCCTTGGTCTGGATGTCAGACCGTGAGTCGAGGCTTGCTGCTTCTTATGGGAGAAGGTTCCACAGGCGACGTAGTCTGGCTGGCTGCAGGCGCTCGAAAAGGACTCATCTTCCCTTCCCTGTCTCCAACTCCGCAAGCTTCCAGGACGGCTTGGCAGCGGCTGCGGTTGCTCGTCTTGTGTTGCGCTGGCTCAAGGACTGGAAAGTTTGCATACAGACTAAATATTATGTGTTTTTCTATGTTGTTCTAAGAAATCTAATTTACTGATGAAAAAATTTGATCTTCGAAACGTTTAAATATTTGTGACTATATCACTACTGTGCTTACAATTTGGATAGAATTAACATATTATGTGTTTATTAGGTGTATTAATATGTCCAAGCCAAATAAACTCTGAACAAATCTCAGGACATGAAAAAAATATTAAACTCGGCAAAACTCTAGTTTTCTTCAGTAAATAGGTATAGAATTACCCCATTACGCAAACGATCGTAGATCCATTATAATTAATCCGTTTGGCTCACACATTTAACACAAATTGGGCAGCTATTGGATGTATAGGGGGATCAATGTTGGCCTCAAAATGTCTAGCACATCATTAGTTATAGTTGATTGAAAAAGTTGCTTGTTTTTTAGCAGCCGGCCTTGTACTACCTTTCAATACATCTCCTTCATCCATTCTACCACATTATTCACTCTATCAGATCACGCTGATGAATGCCGGGCGGAAATACCTAATACTGGACTCACTTAGTGGCTCACTTACTCACTTATTGCAATCACAATCTGTTCCCATCCTTATATGCTGCCATTATAGATTGACTCGGTGGTCTTAAAAAACCGCTACGCACAAGGCTGGCTAACCGAGTACACCCATGACCTTCAACAGTGCTGCATTTCTCGCATCAAGTAGCCCTGCCTTTTCTCCATTTCTCCTCTTCCACTCCCTTTCCAATTGAAGGGAAGCAAAGAAGGCGAAGGTCTCCGTAAGCATCGGCTTCCTTTGCAACGTCGTGGATCTTTGGTCCCAACGTCTTTCTTTTGCATAATGAAGAGACTGCATCAGGGAGGCTTTGGTGGCGGAAGCGAAAGAGAGCGGTGTGAGCCTGGCCGAGCTGGGCTCAGACCAGACCAGCTGCCACAATCCATTCGCGGGTGGCAAGGGCCCCATCATCCTGACCTGAGACCATCACGATGTGAGCGGCATGAACAGTCCCTTCCGGGAAACATCCAACATTCAAATGGCTCTGTTCTCACTGCTGGTAGCCGCTTTTGGGTGTAAAGGGGCGTGAGGTGAAGGTTTTGCTGCAGAAATGGCGGTGCAGAACTTTGTGGGGGATGTCGTGCGAGGCGACACCTGGGTCTCACTGCACAACGGCGGTGGTGTGGGTTAGGGCAATGCGGTGAACGGGGGCTTCGGCTTTGTCCTCGACGGCTCTCCTGATTCTTACTCCCATTCTATCATCTGAATACACAATCGATTTCTTGATGCAAAGGAGCGAGGCAAGTGGGCAGATGCACCTTTACATGAATTTGGGCCTTTTGTTGGACTTTGGCCCACCTTTACACGACCCTGTGCCTTTTGTTGGACTTTGGCCCGCCTTTACACGATTTGGTAGCCTTTAAGACCACAAAAAATACTAGAACTTAATGGCCACGAAAATTACTAGGCCTTTATGGCCGTATGTCAATGAAAAAAACCAATGATAAATAAGAATGCATGAAAAATGTAGTGCCAATTCAGCTGCTTCCTAGTCCCACTCCGAATGACACCAGTAAGAATGCACCAAACTTTTCCTAGTACTGCTCAAATGAATTTGGCTAAAACGACAATTTGCTAGAATAAATATAGCATGGACTGCCACCCTCCCCAACTAGTGATAGATACCAATGGCTAAAATCTCCATGACTATATACACATGCAGTATGATCCCCACAATGATAGACAATACCCCAAAATACAGACCAACTAATGCTCATCACTGATAGCAGGAATGTAGGATGACATTGAATTGATGCTTGATGATTTGACCAATAGAGAGCCCATCCAATTAAGGGGGTGGCAACTCGGCTTTTGCTCTGTTCTCGTCAAAGCCCGCATTCCCTCAGAGCACACGCAGAATCCGTAGTAAACTGGGTCAGGTCGTAGCTGGGACTGCCACTTTTGGATCCGTGCCAGTGCATAGCGCCTACTATGTCATTGGTAGCCGCAGCTACAATTTTGATAGGCCCTTCCCCTATATACGGCATGGGTCTTATCCCCCAGTTTCTTCAAAACTTGGCATAAACGGTCTAAACAGGTTGGGAATGTCAAACCATCAATCATAAAGTCAATGCCATCCTCCTCGTTTCTAACAAGAAAATGCCCTAAAAGACGGAAAGTAACGATTGAATTGAATGCCATCCTCCCTATCTTAGACAATGCCCCAAAAGAAAAGCTAACAAATGCCCATCGCTGAACGCAGGAGATGTTTGGGCACTGAAGCGTAGATTCAGCTGCTCTGGACACACAACGCCACATGTTCCCCATCCCCGGCCAATCTCAAAAGGCCCCATTGCACTAGGGTCAGGGTCGTTGGCGACGATGTTGAGGCTTCTTGGGCTTCTTCTTTCTTCTTTTCTTCTTCTTCTGGTTTAGACTGGCCAACTGAGCCCCTTTTATAGGCAGCGCTGCTCAGCGGGGGGGTAACTCACCCTCTTATTATCCTATCGCACACAAGATCCTTATCTCATTGGCATCGCTTGGTGAATTAGCACAGCAGGGGGTCAACTACTAGTGTTTTTAGGACATGACGGCTCAATTCAGTTTTTTATCAACGTTACTTTTTCCAAATATTTTTTAAAAACTGAATTTTTGGATGCAAATTGAGATTTCCATTGCTACTTTTGTTCTACCAAAGTAGCAAAGCAAGAGATATATGAGGGGCAAGAGAATTGGCAAATTGAGGCAAGGACAAGATAATCTTCATGACAAAGGAAGAGGAGCTGACGCTGCTGAGTGCAGATGTGCGCAAGACTCTCCAAGTACCGCTGGAAATGGAGTGTGAGAAGGCAGCGAAAGCATAGTCAGCATAGGGATAGGCGAAGTGCTGGACGCAGGTCCGATGAATTTGAATATATGTTTTAGAACAAGAAATATGACTCCTTAAAATTGGCTGAATTTTGAGACCTACTCAATCCTGTGATGTTTCAAAATGACCCAGTCGACAGCTCCCCTTATGCTGTAGGTTTTCAGAAATATGCCTATCTTAAAGAGCAGAAAAAACTAATTTCCCCCTCCCCTCTACCTCCCCCCTGCTCGGAAATCCTCGCAGGTCCCTATGGTCATGGTCGTGGTCACTGGTATTTATTGTCAGAGTCGTCCGCACGCGTTGCTTGGAGCCCACGTAGTTGGTAGTGAGTCTTCTCTGTCCCCAGGCGCCCCTTCGTGGCTTGCAGGAGGGAGGCTAGGACGAGTTGGTCCGTGAAGCTAGAGGAGAAAAGTGGAAGAGCATTGTAGCAGAAGGAGCAGGTGAAGGTGAATGCGAGGGTCGGGAGATCCTTGGCTGCGATGCGGTTGTGCAGGCTGAGCCAGGCCTCCACAGTTGTAGAGCCGTGGGGCTCGAAGAGGTCATCGAGCCGACATGGCAGTAGGCATCCCGCAGTTGTTGCATAGCACGCGCTGCTCCATGTGCGTTGCCGCTGAGCACTTCCCCGAGCAGGCCGGTGAGCCCAGTCCCGTCACCAGCACCATGAAGCTGCTGGTCAAAAGGCATAATGAGGGAGAAAAGAGAGGTGCAGGGAACCGATGAGAGTGAGTTGTGTCAAGCCCAAGCCTGACAGGGATCTAGGGGCGCTTGCAAGGATCTCAGTGACCACAACTGGTGCCGTTTGAGCAAGCGAGGAGCAGGGCGAAGGCCTCCAACCACCCTTCAAACCCACCAAAGAACCAAACCATTCCCGAATAACAGCCCACCGCAAGAGGACGATGAGTCTGGGGGCTGGCCAAACACACCTCCTAACGATTGCGAATCTTGTTCGCTGGGCTTAAGTAGTTTGGTGTCGTCGCCAGCCGCTTTTAGCAAAGACCCAGTTCGGGACAGATCAGGCTCTATGTTCTCGTCAGCTATGAGGAAAGGTGAGGAAAGACACGACACTCGCTGTGACTTTGGCACAGCATTAAAAAGAGACATGCTAAGAGAAAATAAAAAACTGAATCGAAGATTCGCAATTTCAGTATACTTTACTATACAACACTAGTACATTACAACTAGATTGAATTTAAAAATAACCTGCAAATAATTTAAAAAGAATGTAAATTAACGTTAAATATTATCAAAACGATAAATTACACAGAGATATATGTACAAATTTGAACAATATCAGTCCATTTTTAATCCATTGATTCGAACAGAATTCGGTTGTGGAAATATGTGAAATTCAGGGACCACATCCGATTGACCCCAAACGCGATATCGCAATTCAGCCAAAGACCCAGTTGGTCCCCATACTTTGGTAAAAATCTGATAACCATTTTCTTCCTTTTTCAGTTTTATTGCTGCAGACTCACATAATCGGAGAGAAAGTGGGAAATCACTGCTACATGAAGTTGTACGAGATGTGTCTGATTCAAATTTGCTCAAATGAGATGACGAAAAATTTTCCATATTTAAAGGCATATTTTCCAATTTCGCTATCATACTATGCGCGAGTTTTTCAATTTCCAAACTTGCTAAGCTACTTGAAAAACCATTTGACAATTGTTTGGAACAATGCATATTTAACTGTTGATTGGGGGATATTAAATAAAATTTAACTGACCTAATATTGTTCTGATTCCGCATTTTTCCATTGCATGGTGAATGGTTGCATATGATTTCTGATATTATTATGTCATCATTTTTATAGTAATGAAAATGTTAAAAGGTAAAGGGCTATTTATAATTCCTTTCCTATCATATCACTTCATATATTCATATAATTCTTATGTCAACAACTTAAATCAAATGTCCTGCTCAACCATTTTTTATGACGTGCTGACAATTGTACCTGATATAAGGTCTGAGTACTGTGAGCCTGCTGATTTCTATCGAATTCAATGCCTTGCAAACCTAAATCGCTCCTTTCTTACCAAGAAGCAGGGTCGCTATATTTCAAATGGGATTTCAAGCACATTAGATGATGCTGAATTGGATGCTCTTAGAAAAATTTTCAAACAGCAGCAGGTTTGCATCCATAGATTTGAGAAAGCGCATTGCAAGGGCTGCTCGTCGAACACAGAAACACATTCTTCAAAAATTATCTCTTTAGCATTTCAAATCTTGCGGAAATATTTGCAGATCTGTCACATAACTTGTTTTTAAAAAAACCCCTGATTAAATGCCTTGTTGAAGAATTGCTCAAACGAAGCTTGATATAAAATAAGTGTGCAAATAACATTACTGAAACTGTGAATCTCCGCTTCAATGTTTTTTCTCTCTTAGCTGGTCTCTTAAAAATAGCTTGGGCATAAAGGTGATGAAATTTATTTGATTCATCTTATCATGAAACTAGCTTGGGCCATAAGGTGATGAAATTAAATCTGACACTCTTATCATGAAAATATGCTTACTTAATTTAGAACTTTACTAAAGAGCTAAGAGAGCCCAGAAAATTTTGGCCTCCCTAGGATTATTCTTTGGGTAGAGCTATAAATAAAACTGAACATGAGTTAACATTTAGCAAAAAATGCATTATAATGAAAAAATATCATTTTGAATAATTTATTAATATTTTCCCAGTTTTTCATTTTTGCTTCCAACATTAATATCATATGATGGAAATTTTAACGCAAAGGTTTTGTGCAAATCAATTAAAATATTTCTGATTTATTCTAACCTGTCATAAATTAAAAAAAACATTGGTAAAAATTTTCCAGCAATACCAAACATTTTCTTGAATAGTCAGTCATTGAATGGCAATACAAAATATGGTCAAAAGCAGAAAGAAGTTAGGAATTATTTTTAATTATACTGATTGACAATATATCCTGTATTTTTATAATTATATATTTTTTACTTCTTAAGTTTTTGTGTAGAATTTATTATGTTGACATCAGATAATAAAAATGATTTGTTTCAATGGAAAAGATAGAACTGCACATTCTTAACGACTCCCGCCATTCCCCAAAATGGAGCATCAACTTCCTGGGCCACACTTGTTGAGTAAGCCTACCGCTCACAGCTGCTCCCTACCACAAGCGGCACCTACTGTACACCTGCTCCTGAGCCTATATTGCCATTTCTGAACATGTGTTTGTTTTTAAAATTGGTGACAAACCGTTGAGTGACTAACCCACTACTTCATAATTAGCTTGGATTTTAACTGCTGAAAATTTCATAAATAAAACTGTCTTGGACTAAGGTGTAAATTCCAATTCTAAATCTGTTTTGTCTTCGAGCTGAATGCTTTATATCTCTTCTCTTCTCTACTCAATAATCTAATGTTTCAACATCTCAGTACTGGTCCCGCCCCTCCAGATTTTCCTAAAATTTTATTAGGTTTGATGAAAAATAAGCCGTCCTTTTTTTCCTGACAGATTTAAAAATGGGATGTGCTTAGAAATGGCGAATTCTGAACGGATTTGGACAAACATGCATCAGAACACCACTATCATGCAGCGCGATTTCAGTGTACTGCTCCACCCATGCTTGTCCCAGTGCAGTGAAGATGGTCCCATCGGAACATTGACAAAGCGCCCTTCAATCATGGGCAGTTGCACTGCGCAGCTAGCATGGCCTGATCTGTAGTAACACCAAACATGCATCAGAACACAGTTCTCACGTAGCGCGATTTCAGTGTACTGCTCCACCCATGCTTGTACCAGTGCAGTGAGGATGGCCCATCTGAACAGTGCAACATCGCCCTTCAATCATGGGCAGTTGCACTGCGCAGCTCCCATGGCTTGAATTGTAGCAACACCAAACATGCATCACATAGAGTAATTACAGTGTGCTGCTCCACCCATGCTTATCCCAGTGCAATGAGGATGGGCCCATCTGAACAGTGCCACAGCGCCCTTCAATCATGGACAGTTTCACTGCGCAGCTACCGTGGCCTGATCTGTAGCAACACCAAACATGCATCAGAACACCACTCTCACGTAGCGCGATTTCAGTGTGCTGCTCCACCCATGCGTATCCCAGAACAATGTGGATGGGCCCATCTGAACAGTGCCAAATCGCCCTTCAATCATGGGCAGTTGCACTGCGCAGCTCCCATGGCCTGCACTGTTGCAACACCAAGCATAAATCAGAACACCGCTCTCATGTTGTGTGACTTCAGTGTACAGCTCCATCCATGCTTATCCCAGTGCATTGAGGATGGGCCCATCTGAACAGTGCCACAGCGCCCTTCAATCATGGGCATTTGTCCTGCACAGCTCCCATGGCCTGATCTTTAGCAACACCAAACATGCATCAGAACACCGCTATCATGTAGCGCGATTTCAGTGTACTGCTCCACCCATGCTTGTCCCAGTGCAGTGAAGATGGGCCCATTCAAACAGTGACAAAGCGCCCTTCAATCATGGGCAGTTGCACTGCACAGCTAGCATGGCCTGATCTGTAGTAACACCAAACATGCATCAGAACACTGTTCTCATGTAGCGCGATTTCAGTGTACTGCTCCTTCCATGCTTGTCCCAGTGCAGTGAGGATGACCCATCTGAACAGTGCAACGGCGCCCTTCAATCATGGGCAGTTGCACTGCGCAGCTCCCATGGCCTGATCTATAGCAACACCAAACATGCATCAGAACACCACTCTCACGTAGCGCGATTTCAGTGTACTGCTCTTTCCATGCTTGTCCCAGTGCAGTGAGGATGGCCCATCTGAACAGTGCAACAGCGCCCTTCAATCATGGGCAGTTGCACTGTGCAGCGCCCATGGCCTTATCTATAGCAACACCAAACATGCATCAGAACACCGCTCTCACATAGCGCGATTTCAGTATACTCCATTAACACGCAACACGATCTCAGTATTCACCAGAACAGAAACGATTAAAACATAAATGTAAACCATGGCTTACCATGCTCCGCCCGCAGCTCAGAGATTTTATGGACTAAGGATAACCTTTGATTCATCGTGACAATCATTCACCATTATACAATATTTGGAATGTTTTGAATCTGACAACTTACTTCTAACTAACGTATTTGTATTTTTATTTTTGACCCTTCGGGCCGCTCCGCGGTCTATAGAGGCATGGAGGCATGACTGACCTTTGATATAATGGAGTGTCGAGGTAGTAAAATTAAAAAGGGGGCCCGGATGCGAAAATAATTAAATTTCCAAAGTGGTAATTTGTTATCAGCTCGTTCTTTGCCATTCTCGCACCTTTTCTTGCGCTGTTTTTTTTCAAAAATCGAGATTTGATAGCTCCAAACAATGGGCACATTTAGAATTTGCCCAAGTCAAACCCGGAAATGTAATCTTAAATCTGCTGCTCCTCGATTTTATTTAGTACTTAAGCCTTTAGTTACAATTAATGATGTTTCAGCCATTTGACGGTAATCATTATGTTAATTATTTACTCAATCCCGCGACGTACACTAACTGGTTCATGACGGTCATGACTCGTGCGTCTATAATTAGGAAAAAAAGGGAGCGAGAAAAGATAAACATCAACACACACATTTGTTTCTCAGGTTGCAAACACATTTTTCCGGATAAATTCAAGGGCCTCATGCTAATCATGCCAAAGAGTTGAATGGACATTCAGAACTGTATTGAAGTCTTTTCACCCAGGTTTGGTCATTCAGCCCTTTTTACCTTTGTTTTATTGCTTGTGGTCTTTTCTATACGTTTAACAAACGTAATATACCTTTGTTGACACAAATAAACCACTCCTTTAAGGTTTCTGACCCTAATGACCCCATGCATTTATTATTAAACAATCGTTATAATTTCGCATCAAGTGCTAATATTGCAAAAACCAGCAGCTCGACAGTCCATAGATAGGAAGCTGGTAAACTCATACGGTCCATGATAGAGGTTACTAAACTTTTGTCCTCATATATATATATATGTATATATTTCTGGAAATGCTGGTCCTCACCGAATTCTCAACGGATTGGGACAAACTTTTTTTTTCCTGAAAGGTAATGCAATTTTAGGAAGATCTGGAGGGGTAAAACCGCTTTCCGAGCATTTGA
>JASANA010007782.1:0-17297 GCA_030248095.1 Ptycholaimellus sp. GST1_10 | reverse complement strand
GCTTGATGGAGGAGGTCTGGAGCAGGTTTGGAAGCGCAGGTGCTGCAGGCAAGGATGAGCGGCAGGCTCGGGGTGCCTCTGGCGAAGGGCTGGGCAGACAGCAGGGTGCGGATATAGGGGGGAGGGGGACGAATTTTACTCCCTCCTCCAACGGATATTCCTTCTAGATGCATCTTGTCAAAAAAATTTCGCGCGCTTCGTGCGCAGAGACTTAGTATAGTGAGAATTAATCAAATTTAGTTGTCCATTTTTGTGTTTTGAGAGCCTGATTTCAAAAAAAATTTCCGCTACATGAAAAATTTGCAAATTTTCGTACCAAATTTGTGAAATTTTTAAGTTATTTAGCGCTTATTTTGCAAACTGAGATTGAAAATTTTTGCGCACTTCATGTGTATTTAGAAGATGAGATTCTATTGAAAAAAGTTGACCCTAATTTCCCCCCCGTGAACCAAAATCCTATATCTGCCACTGGCAGATAGCCAACCTGGTGGTGAACTGGTCCTGTAGCTCAAAGCTTCTGGTGATGGTAGATGTTTGGAGCAGGGTGCTCCAGGCAACGAAGTTCAGAGGCTGGGATGCCTCTGGCAAAGGGCTGGGCTAGATAGACGACCTGGTGGTGAACTTTACCAGGAGCGCAAAGCTACTGGTGATGGAAGATGTTTGGAGCAGGTGCTCCAGGCAACAAAAATCAGAGGCTGGGATGCCTCTGGCAAAGAGCTGGGCAGATAGATGACCTGGTGGCTAACTTGGCCAGGAACGCGAATCTTCTGGCTATGGCAGAGGATGTCTGGAGCAGATGCTCCAGGCAACGAAGTCCAAAGAGGCTGCGATGCCTCTGGCGAAGGGCTGGGCAGATAGACCACCTGGTGTTGAACTTGGTCAGGAGTGCGAAGCTTCTGATGATGGAGGAGGTCTGGAGCAGGTGCTCCAGGCAACAAAGTTCAGAGGCTGGGATGCCTCTGGCGAAGGGCTGGGCAGAACAGAGAACCTGGCTGTGAACTTGGCCAGGAGCGCGAAGCTTCTGGTGATGTAGGAGGTCCTGGAGCAGATGCTCCAGGCAGACGAAGTCCAGAAGCTGCAATGCCTCTGTGTGAGGGCTCGGCCAGATAGACGACCTGGTGTTGAACTTGGTCAGGAGTGCGAAGCTTCTGACTATGGAGGAAGGTCTGGCGTATGGTGCTCCAGGCAACGAATTTTAAATGCTGGGATGCCTCTGGCGAAAGGCTGGGATGCCTTTGGCGAAGGGCTGGGCAGATAGGGATGGATGGGCCTTTTACCTGGCCATGGGTGGGCGTTGGATAAGATACTGATGCTCTCACCGGAAAAAATAAGTTATACGCCTATATAAATGCCTATTGCTATATATTTTTACTAATAGGCGGTTTCCGTATTTTCCAACTAAATAACGCCTATTATTTTTTATGTTTTTCCGGTATTTTATTTCGATTGTTTTATATGTTACGCCGATTTCTAATTTATTCTCACTTCTGGCTGTGATTATGTTCTTCTTTTGACCCCTCAACAGTTTCTCGGAAGCTTGAAGAATTAGAAAAGTGACCTGCACTCAAAGAAGGATCAATAAGAAGCTTACTACCCAGATGACTAATGTTTGAACGGCCTCCCTCCATCCTGATGTTAAACATAAAAGACTAACTCACCCAGATGACTAATGTTTTAATGGCCTCCCTCCGTCCCTATGTTAAAACATAAAGAGCTTACTACCCAGATGACTAATGTTTTAATGGCCTCCCTCCATCCTGATGTTAAAACATAAAGAGCTTACTACCCAGATGACTAATGTTTTAATTGCCTCCCTCCATGTCCCTATGTTAAACATAAAGAGCTTACTACGCATTGAGATGACTAAATGTTTCAATGGCCTCCCTCCATCCCTATGTTATTACATAAAAAGCTTACTACCCAGATGACTAATGTTTCAATGGCCTCCCTCTGTCCCTATGTTAAAACATAAAGAGCTTACTACCCAGATGCTTAATGTTTCAATGGCCTCCCTCCGTCCCTATGTTATTACATAAGAAGCTTACTACCCAGATGACTAATGTTTCAATGGCCTCCCTCCATCCCTATGTTAAAACATAAAGAGCTTACTACCCAGATGACTAATGTTTCAATGGCCTCCCTCCGTCCCTATGTTAAAACATAAAGAGCTTACTACCCAGATGACTAATGTTTCAATGGCCTCCCTCCGTCCCTATGTTAAAACATAAAGAGCTTACTACCCAGATGCTTAATGTTTCAATGGCCTCCCTCCGTCCCTATGTTATTACATAAGAAGCTTACTACCCAGATGCTTAATGTTTCAAAGGCCTCCCCGCATCTCCCTATATTATAACATAGGGAGGGGGGCATAGTCCCTGAGCTTCAACATAGGGATGGGGGAGGCTCCCTATGTTATATCATAGGGAGGGGGGGCTCCCTATGTTATAACATAGGCATAGGGAGGGGGGACATAGTCCCTGAGCTTCAACATAGGGATGGGGGAGGCTCCCTCATGTTATATCATAGGGAGGGGGGGGCTCCCTATGTTATAACATAGGCATAGGGAGGGGGGGACATAGTCCCTGAGCTTCAACATAGGGACGGGGGAGGCTCCCTATGTTATAACATAGGGAAGGGGGAGGCTCCCTATGTTATAACATAGGGAGGGGAGGCTTCTATGCTTCAACATAGGGAGGGGGGCTACCTAGTCTCTAAGCTTCAACATATGGACGGGGAGGCTCCCTATGTTATAATGTAGGGATGGGGGAGGCTCCCTTTGTTTTAACATTGGGAGTGGTGGATTCTATGCTTCAACATATGGACGGGGGAGGCTCCCTATGTTATAACATAGGGAGGGGGAGGCTTCTATGCTTCAACATAGGGAGGGGGGGCTACCTAGTCTCTATGCTTCAACATAGGGATGGGGGAGGCTCCCTATGTTATAACATAGGGGGGGGGGGAGGGCCCCCTATGTTATAACCTAGGCATCGGGCGGGGGGACATAGTCCCTGAGCTTCAACATAGGGACGGCTGAGGCTCCCTATGTTATAACATAGGGAGGGGAGGCTTCTATGCTTCAACCTAGGGAGGGGGGGCTACCTAGTCTCTAAGCTTCAACAGATGGATGGGGGAGGCTCCCTATGTTACAACGTCGGGAGGGGGGAGGCTCCCTATGTTATCACTTAGGGAGGGGAGGCTACTATGCTTCAACATATGGCCGGGGGAGGCTCCCGATGTTATAACATAGGGAGGGGGAGGCTTCTATGCTTCAACATAGGGAGGGGGGGCTGCCTTGTCTCTAAGCTTGGACATATGGAGTGGGGAGGCTTCATATTTTATAAAAAAGTGACGGGGGAGGCTTCCAATGTTATAACATAGGGATGGGGGAGGCTCCTTATGTTATAACATAGGGAGGGGGGCTCCCTTTGTGTCAACATAGGCTCTCTATGCTATAACATTGGGAAAAATGAAGCTCCAAAGAGGCTAAAGGAAGACTCTGAAGGCCCAAAAGGGGCCCAAAAAGGGATAAAAGGTGTCTCTGGGAATCAAGGTTGCCTAAAGGCTTCCTTTTTGGAGCATTCTCATATCCAGAATGGCCCAAATTTTGCCTCGTACCGCCTAAAAATAAAATTCTCAATCTCTGACCGTTTAAAAATAAAATTTTTAAGCAGCTCCTAGTTATTTTTAGACGGGAGCCGTAAATGAAATTGATGTTATATTCGGCTTTTTTGACCCCTTGCCGGAAATCGATTAAAAATAACGCAAACAAAAAAAAGTGAAATATATGGCTAAACGCCTATATAACCGTAAATTTGGTATCATGACTTTTCGTACCCAGGTTTTCGCACCCACTTTTCGAGATCTACTTTTCGTACCCAAGAGTTTTCGTACCCGAGTTGACCGACTCTTCATACCCTTTTTTGTACCCAGAATTTGAAAAGGTATTTTTCATCAAAACAACATGTAATTTTTTTACCATGACTTGACGATTTATTCATTGATCAAAACAAATGCAGCATCTGGATTGAGAAGATGAAGAAATGAAGAAAAATGGGAAAAATGAAGAATCAGGTGTTGTTGATGGCCCGCCCCACAGCCCTGAGAAAACTGAGGGTGGGTCGCTCATCATAAGTTTGGCAGAGATGGCGAAGTCGGCGGTCCGTCATGATGTACATCTGTTGGTAAATACTGTAGACAAAGCTGAACTAAAAGGTTCTTTACTTTGCGCCGACGAGGCTGGTCCCCTCCTTCGACCAGGAGCATGCGTCTTCGCTGATGTTCTCCCTCTTGGCGAAGGTGGAAGAGGAATTTGTAGGGACTTTCATGGGCATGGAAGAGCTCCGATAGGCGATTGTGAATGCCTGAAACAAAAAATTGAGCCTTGGGAAAAGAAAAAAAGCTATTGCACCTTCCATCCCATTGTTGGTGCGATGAGGGTGGCGGAATTGAAGGACGTGATCGTGATGGTTCCATCGAAGTGGCGGAAATCGTGCTTCTTCCCATTGCCTTAATTTGTTTGGATTTTTTGAATGAACTTGCAGTTTAAAAGACTAGGAGATGAACCTGGAACAGTGCAACGTAGGCCCTCTGGCCCTCAACGAAAAATCGGGTACGAAAAGTCGGGTACGAAAGCTCGGGTACGAAAAGTCTTGGGTACGAAAAGTCTGGGTACGAAAAATCGGGTACGAAAAGTCGGGTACGAAAAGTCCTGGGTACGAAAAGTCGTATAACCGTAAATTTATATATAGACGTGCCCATCATTGGCAGATAGACGACCCGGTGGTGAACTTGGCCAGGAGTGCAAAGCTTCTGGCGATGGAGGAGGTCTGGAGCTGGTGCTCCAGGAAACGAAGTCCAAATGCTGGGATGCCTCTGGCGAAGGGCTGGCCAGATAGACGACCTGTTGGTGAACTTGGCCAGGAGCGCGAAGCTTCTTGCAATGGAGGATATCTGGAGCAGGCGCTCCAGGCAACTAAGTCCAGATGCTGGGATGCCTCTGGCGAAGGGCTGGGCAGATAGATGACCTGGTGGTGAACTTGGCCAGGAGCGCAAAGCTTCTGGTGATGGAGGAGGTCTGGAGCAGGTGCTCCAGACAACGAAGTCCAGAGGGTGGGATGCCTCTGGCGAAGGGCTGGGCAGAAAGACGACCTGGTGGTGAACTTTGCCTGGAGCGCGAAGCTTCTGGTGATGGAGGAGGTTTGGAGCAGGTGATCAAGGCAACGAAGTCCAGAGGGTGGGATGCCTTTGGTGAAGGGCTGGGCAGATAGACGACCTGGTGGTGAACTTGGCCAGTAACGCGAATCTTCTGGCCATGGAGGAGGTCTGGAGCAGGTGCTCCAGGCAACGAAATCCAGAGGCTGGGATGCCTCTGGCGAAGCGCTGGGCAGATAGACGATCTGGTGGTGAACTTGGCCAGGAGCGCGAAACTTCTGGAGATGGAAGATCTTTGGAGCAGGTGCTCCAGGCAATGAAATCAGAGGCTGGGATGCCTCTGGCAAAGAGCTGGGCAGATAGACGACCTGGTGGTGAACTTGGCCAGGAACGCGAATCTTCTGGCGATGGAGGAGGTCTGGATCAGGTGCTCCAGGCAACGAAGTCCAGAGGCTGCAATGCCTCTGGCGAAGCGCTGGGCAGATAGATGACCTGGTGATGAACTTGGCCAGAAGCGCGAAGCTTCTGGCAATGGAGGAGGTCTGGAGCAGGCGCTCCAGGCAACGAAAATCAGAGGCTGGGAGGCCTCTGGCGAAGGGCTGGGCAGATAGACGACCTGGTGGTGAACTTGGCCAGGAGCGCGAAGCTTTTGGTGATGGAGGAGGTCTGGAGCAGGTTTGGAGCAGGTGCTGCAGGCAACGAAGTGCAGAGGCTGGGGTGCCTCTGGCGAAGGGCTGGGCAGACAGCAGTGGCGGATATAGGGGGGGGGGATAGGGGGAGGTTCCCCCCCCCGAACGGATTTCCTTTTAGATGCATCTTGTCAAAAAAATTTCGCGCGCTTCGTGCGCAGAGACTAGTATAGTAGAATTAATCAAATTTAGTTGTCCATTTTTGTGTTTTGAGAGCCTGATTTCAAAAAAAATTTCCGCTACATGAAAAATTTGCAAATTTTGTACCAAATTTGTGAAATTTTTAAGTTATTTAGCGCTTATTTTGCAACTTAGATTGAAAATTTTTGCGCACTTCACGCGCATTTAGATGAATACTATTGAAAAAAGTTGACCCAAATTTCCCCCCCCCCCCCAACCAAAATCCTATATCTGCCACTGGCAGATAGCCAACCTGGTGGTGAACTTGTCCTGGAGCGCAAAGCTTCTGGTGATGGAACATGTTTGGAGCAGGTGCTCCAGGCAACGAAGTTCAGAGGCTGGGATGCATCTGGCGAAGGGCTGGGCAGATAGACGACCTGGTGGTGAACTTGGCCAAGAGCGCAAAGTTTCTGGCGATGGTGGAGGTCTGGAGCAGGTGCTCCAGACAACTAAGTTCAGAGGCTGGGATGCCTCTGGCAAAGGGCTGGGCAGATAGACGACCTGGTGGTGAACTTGACCAGGAGCGCAAAGCTACTGGTGATGGAAGATGTTTGGAGCAGGTGCTCCAGGCAACAAAAATCAGAGGCTGGGATGCCTCTGGCAAAGAGCTGGGCAGATAGACGACCTGGTGGTGAACTTGGCCAGGAACGCGAATCTTCTGGCGATGGAGGATGTCTGGAGCAGATGCTCCAGGCAACGAAGTCCAGAGGCTGCGATGCCTCTGGCGAAGGGCTGGGCAGATAGACGACCTGGTGTTGAACTTGGTCAGGAGTGCGAAGCTTCTGATGATGGAGGAGGTCTGGAGCAGGCGCTCCAGACAACAAAGTTCAGAGGCTGGGATGCCTCTGGCGAAGGGCTGGGCAGATAGACAACCTGGTGGTGAACTTGGCCAGGAGCGCGAAGCTTCTGGAGATGGAGGAGGTCTGGAGCAGATGCTCCAGGCAACGAAGTCCAGAGGCTGCAATGCCTCTGGCGAAGGGCTGGCCAGATAGACGACCTGGTGTTGAACTTGGTCAGGAGTGCGAAGCTTCTGACGATGGAGGAGGTCTGGAGATGGTGCTCCAGGCAACGAAGTCCAGATGCTGGGATGCCTCTGGCGAAGGGCTGGGCAGATAGACGACCTGGTGGTGAACTTGGCCAGGAGCGCGAAGCTTCTGGTGATGGAGGAGGTCTGGAGCAGGTGTACCAGGCAACGAAGTCCAGAGGCTGCGATGCCTCTGGCGAAGGGCTGGGCAGATAGACGACCTGTTGGTGAACTTGGCCAGGAGCACGAAGCTTCTGGCGATGGAGGAGGTCTGGAGCAGGCGCTCCAGGCAACGAAAATCAGAGGCTGGGAGGCCTCTGGCGAAGGGCTGGGCAGATAGACGACCTGGTGGTGAACTTGGCCAGGAGCGCGAAGCTTTTGGTGATGGAGGAGGTCTGGAGCAGGTTTGGAGCAGGTGCTGCAGGCAACGAAGTGCAGAGGCTGGGGTGCCTCTGGCGAAGGGCTGGGCAGATAGACGACCTGGTGGTGAACTTGGCCAGGAGCGCGAAGCTTTTGGTGATGGAGGAGGTCTGGAGCAGGTTTGGAGCAGGTGCTGCAGGCAACGAAGTGCAGAGGCTGGGGTGCCTCTGGCGAAGGGCTGGGCAGATAGACGACCTGGTGGTGAACTTGGCCAGGAGCGCGAAGCTTCTGGCGATGGAGGAGGTCTGGAGCAGGTGTACGAGGCAACGAAGTCCAGAGGCTGCGATGCCTCTGGCGAAGGGCTGGGCAGATAGACGACCTGTTGGTGAACTTGGCCAGGAGCACGAAGCTTCTGGCGATGGAGGAGGTCTGGAGCAGGCGCTCCAGGCAACGAAAATCAGAGGCTGGGAGGCCTCTGGCGAAGGGCTGGGCAGATAGACGACCTGGTGGTGAACTTGGCCAGGAGCGCGAAGCTTTTGGTGATGGAGGAGGTCTGGAGCAGGTTTGGAGCAGGTGCTGCAGGCAACGAAGTGCAGAGGCTGGGGTGCCTCTGGCGAAGGGCTGGGCAGATAGACGACCTGGTGGTGAACTTGGCCAGGAGCGCGAAGCTTTTGGTGATGGAGGAGGTCTGGAGCAGGTTTGGAGCAGGTGCTGCAGGCAACGAAGTGCAGAGGCTGGGGTGCCTCTGGCGAAGGGCTGGGCAGATAGACGACCTGGTGGTGAACTTGGCCAGGAGCGCGAAGCTTCTGGCGATGGAGGAGGTCTGGAGCAGGTGTACGAGGCAACGAAGTCCAGAGGCTGCGATGCCTCTGGCGAAGGGCTGGGCAGATAGACGACCTGTTGGTGAACTTGGCCAGGAGCACGAAGCTTCTGGCGATGGAGGAGGTCTGGAGCAGGCGCTCCAGGCAACGAAAATCAGAGGCTGGGAGGCCTCTGGCGAAGGGCTGGGCAGATAGACGACCTGGTGGTGAACTTGGCCAGGAGCGCGAAGCTTTAGGTGATGGAGGAGGTCTGGAGCAGGTTTGGAGCAGGCGCTCCAGGCAACGAAAATCAGAGGCTGGGAGGCCTCTGGCGAAGGGCTGGGCAGATAGACGACCTGGTGGTGAACTTGGCCAGGAGCGCGAAGCTTTTGGTGATGGAGGAGGTCTGGAGCAGGTTTGGAGCAGGCGCTCCAGGCAACGAAAATCAGAGGCTGGGAGGCCTCTGGCGAAGGGCTGGGCAGATAGACGACCTGGTGGTGAACTTGGCCAGGAGCGCGAAGCTTTTGGTGATGGAGGAGGTCTGGAGCAGGTGTACCAGGCAACGAAGTCCAGAGGCTGCGATGCCTCTGGCGAAGGGCTGGGCAGATAGACGACCTGTTGGTGAACTTGGCCAGGAGCACGAAGCTTCTGGCGATGGAGGAGGTCTGGAGCAGGCGCTCCAGGCAACGAAAATCAGAGGCTGGGAGGCCTCTGGCGAAGGGCTGGGCAGATAGACGACCTGGTGGTGAACTTGGCCAGGAGCGCGAAGCTTTTGGTGATGGAGGAGTTTTGGAGCAGGTTTGGAGCAGGTGCTGCAGGCAACGAAGTGCAGAGGCTGGGGTGCCTCTGGCGAAGGGCTGGGCAGATAGACGACCTGGTGGTGAACTTGGCCAGGAGCGCGAAGCTTCTGGCGATGGAGGAGGTCTGGAGCAGGTGTACCAGGCATCGAAGTCCAGAGGCTGCGATGCCTCTTGCGAAGGGCTGGGCAGATAGACGACCTGTTGGTGAACTTGGCCAGGAGCACGAAGCTTCTGGCGATGGAGGAGGTCTGGAGCAGGCGCTCCAGGCAAGAAGTCCAGAGGCTGTTATAAAGTACGAATTGAAGGAATGTTTCAAACGCTTTAGGTCAAAATTGGTTAATTATTCTTCATATACATAATTTTCGTAAACTGCTTGGCACAGAATGGATTTCAAAGCTGGCCAGCACCTATTGGCAATAGTACAATACTAGTTGTTTTCAATATTTCACCATTTTAAAAGATTTGAGATTTCAATAAAATTCAGATTTCAATATTTCACCATTTCATAAACTTTAAATAAAACACCTATTTCAATATCAATGTATGTATATTTGTATGTGAATGTGTGTTTCGGTGTATCAATATTTTTTACAGTGTGTTTGACAATGAACAGAACAAATTAATGTCAGAAAATATGTGGAGACGTGGAAATTATCCTTGAATTCCGCACTGCGGTTATAGCTATCAAAAATTGGTAACTGGTGCAGCTAAAATTAATCTTCTCACCAGAGACATTTAAAAACAATTTTTGCATGTTTAATAATAATTCATTTAAAAACATGTTGTACTTTTAGAAGGTAAACCTCAATATTAGTAAATTTTGCAAAGCTTATGGCAACCGTCAATACTCAACTACTGATATTCTTTTTGGTGCTGCAAAAATGGCCATATGGCTTAAAACAACATCCATTGGGGTAGGTGCTTTGTTTGTGTTGAATACCACAAGCTAGCCAAAAAGAATTATAAGGTACCATCGGCTAGCCAAAAATAAAACTCTTTTCTCCTTGAAATCGGCAGCCCTGAGCCAAAGAAATTGCCCTAATAATTGGAAAAACATGCTTGTGGACCATTTGCATTTTGTTTTCGCGCGCAGTTCCAGAACTCTTTTCATGCGCGCTCAAACAAAATGCAGGTAACACAGCAGATTTTAAAAGCATTAGGGCAATTTCTTTGGCTTCAGACTCGGGTCAATCGATTTTAAGGAAGGGAAGGGAAGGGAAGGGAAGGGAAGGGAAGGGAAGGGAAGGGAAGGGAAGGGAAGGGAAGGGAAGGGAAGGGAAGGGAAGGGAAGGGAAGGGAAGGGAAGGGAAGGGAAGGGAAGGGAAGGGAAGGGAAGGGAAGGGAAGGGAAGGGAAGGGAAGGGAAGGGAAGGGAAGGGAAGGGAAGGGAAGGGAAGGGAAGGGAAGGGACGGGAAGGGACGGGAAGGGAAGGGAAGGGAAGGGAAGGGAAGGGAAGGGAAGGGAAGGGAAGGGAAGGGAAGGGAAGGGAAGGGAAGGGAAGGGAAGGGAAGGGAAGGGAAGGGAAGGGAAGGGAAGGGTTACCCTTTTGAGTGACAAATTTTCATGCATTTGACAAATAACAACAATCAGTTTGGGGCGCCAGCAGGCAAAATATTGATAATTGAAGATAAAACTTGTGTTTTTTGTCAACAATTTATATAGCATGGTTCCAAATCTGTGCTTACTTTCAAAATTGGTTGAGAAACCACTGACTTTCCAGCTGATGCGAAGAACCCCCCCTCAAAGGTTTAACCCCCCCCCCCACTCAAGGAGTTTCGCCCCCCATGAGATAACCCCCCCTCAAGGGTTAAACCTCCCTCAAAAGTGTAACCCCCCCTCAAGACAATATTTCCTTACCAATAGTGACTTACCTATACTCACACTCCCTGCTCTAACGCAGTCCAGAATTAGTTTGCCTATATCCGTTGTGAATTCGCCAATTCTCAGCATACCCAATTTTTAAACCTTTCTACCCAAAAACATAATGTTTCAACTTCTCCGGGATCAAGTCCAAGTCCACCCCTCCAGATCTTCCTAAAATTTCATTAGCTTTCAGAAAAAAACGTTGTCCAAATCCGTTGAGAATTCATCATTTATCAGCATACCACATTTTTAATCCTTTCTACCCATACAAGTAATGTTTCAACTGTTTGAAAACCACTTCCACCCTGCCAGATTTGTAACAGCTAAAATTTCCTTTCCAGAAAAAAAGTTCGTCAAATTCCATTGAGAATTCGCATGGCTCCGGCCATTCCAGGTATATATATATATACCTATATATAACCAGACAAAAATTCAGTCATGTGTATAGACCACGAAGAGGGCCCTTCAGGCCTGCTTCGCGGTCAAAAATATATGGTACCATCAGCACAACATATGGTACCATCGGCTTTTCTCCAATGGCACCCATATATAAGTGACCAATTTGAGCATGGTACAGGAATTTTCGGCCGTTTGTCTACCACGCACTGCACAAAACGGCATCGGAAATAACTCGTGAGGTGCTGCGCCGTGTGTGTTCCCAAGCCGGTCGTCGTTGCCTTGTGTACGCCAGCTGTGGGCCCAGACTCGCAGAGCGACTTACTACCTGCGCCATGGAGCGATGCCTATGCTCCTCGCTCCTACAACCATCTCAAATTTCACTGGATTGTGGCCAAGACTTTGGAAGTTTTGGCCTAAGCAGACTCAGCTGCTGCGGCCTGAAGGCGCCGTTTTTTGCCGTCATCGAGCACTTTCACCTGGGCGACGGCGGACTGGCCTCCGTCCAGGCACTCCTTCCGCCTGCGCCCTCATCCGCCCATTGGCCCAGAGTCACTATTCTGCGCCGGCCACTGGCTCAGTTCGTCTCCTACTATTCCTTCACCCGCCTACAGACCTACTACAAGCCAGTATTTGGACGTTTTCCACCACTGGCACAGCTGGTGGATCAGCTGCTCCACTTCCAGGCCAGCGGACAGTCCAGCAGCAATTCCACTGCCGCCATATTCAAACTATTAACCAATTCCCAGTCCAAAGAGCTCGGTCTCAATGTGCACCTTCCTGTGCCGGCTTTTAACGCCTCAGCCCAGTCTTTGCTGCGCCATCTGGCTTTTGTGGGCTTCACTGAAAACCTGCGGAACGCCTGGACTGGCATTGCATCTGTCATTGGCGTAAAGCCTGGCCACTTTCTCACCATAGCAAACAATGTACCAGCAAACTACACCAATAAATCCATTAAAGAACACTATATTTCCAAAGAAACTTTAGCTAAAATTCGAATACTTCAAGAAAAAGATTTAATTCTGTATGATATTGCTCGCAGGTGCTCGTTTAACTAACATATTGAAACCCCATTTTGCAAAAAATCATGGAACGTATTCCTAAAGTGCAATCGTTTTGCAAATTGAACAGGCATAAGAATCAAAACTGATCAGCATTCAACTCTCTTTTGGACTAAACTGCGCGTTTTACCTTATTTTATTTTTATAAAACTTTTATCAATGTTTAGAAGCAAGTGACCTAGCCAATGGATAAAATGGGCAAACACATTATATAGTACATTACTCTAACCAAATGTTTGTAACGATACATGCAAGTCAATTTCTGTTTGTGGTTGCCATCAGCATTTTCGAGTTTTACCTTTTCTGTTCTATGAAATGTCTGGAAACATGTATATATGGTACCATCGGCAAGCCAAATTAGGCCTGGGTAAGCGGAGCATAAGCACGGTCCCCTCTTAGCCAAGGACAACCTATTACGGATTTTGAAAATATGAATCAATGCCATTAATTCTGTGGGCATGTTACAGAGCTGCAAATGGACTCAACGGATACAGCAGACAGAGAGCTTTGATCAAAAAAAATTTGTCAAAATTGTTTGAGAATGGTTTTAGGCCTCAATAACAGCCCCATATTGGGCTGGTGGGAGTGGAGCGGTAGCGGAGTGGTAGCAGAGCGGTAGTGCCCAGCCCCTCTTATCGAGCAAAACAACTAATTGCAGCTTTCCCAAAGTTTGGCAGGCTGTAGTTGTGGGGGATCTGTCTGACACCTTCCATCTGACCATCTGTCCGTCCCTTCCTCTGTCCATCCGTCTATCCATCCATCCATCCATCCATCCATCCATCCATCCATCCATCCATCCATCCATCCATCCATCCATCCATCCATCCATCCATCCATCCATCCATCCATCCATCCATCCATCCATCCATCCATCCATCCATCCATCCATCCATCCATCCATCCATCCATCCATCCATCCATCCATCCATCCATCCATCCATCCATCCATCCATCCATCCATCCATCCATCCATCCATCCATCCATCCATCCATCCATCCATCCATCCATCCATCCATCCATCCATCCATCCATCCATCCATCCATCCATCCATCCATCCATCCATCCATCCATCCATCCATCCGTCCATCCGTCCGTCAGACCATCATTAGGACGTTTGCCTGTCGCCTTCCAACCATCCCAGCAGCTAGGTGCAGAATCGAGTTTCAGCACTACCACACCTACACTTCTTTCTTCAACCAGTGGTTGAAGGTGGCTTGGAATGACTTGAGGGCAGTGGTGCCACACAATTGCACCTCAGCCTGGCAGAACTGGAACTTCCAGGACATCACCTTGGTCCAGATCAGCCCCTACAAGTACTCCACCAATGTCACCACCTACCCAGTCTACAAGTGGTGGGGCTACAAGACCATCTCCTACCTGAACTTCATCCACACAGTCGGAGAGATGGCAGTCTAGCACGAGTCAGTGGTGTCCAGCCTGGGCTCCATGTCTGGGTGTCATGCAGAGCAGGAGTTCTGCAGAAAGCTCACATACACCATCATCTGGGACGAGTTGCCCCTGCTGTCCTTCTGCCCCTACAAGCTCAAGGGCACCTATGATGCAGAAGTCATCGGCAAGAATTGCATCCGCATTCCATCCCTGCAATCTGCCTTCTCCACCTACCTTCCCAAACCTGACTACACCTGGAATCAGCCCGCCCTGAAGTGTCTTCCATCTGACATCCTACTGTCCAAGGAAGGGCTGCCTATGAGAGTGAATAGGAAGTTGGTGGTGGTGAATCCTCAGATTGCAGTAGGGCAGGAAAGTGGCGCCAACTCTTCTGTGGCTCCGCCACTGTGCCCTGGAAAGAGGAACTTAGGAGCTGAGCTCAACCAGATGAAACGCAACAGTATGAAGCCTTCACGCTACTATCAGCTCTTGCTGAAGGGCTTCCAGCTCAGCTTTGCTCTAGGGTTCTCTAGGAAAAAGAGGCTTGTGAACCCATCAGAGCCCCTAGCTCATTGACCCAGATGCATTGATGCCATCCATGAGAGGCTGTCAAAGCTAGAGAAGACAAAGAACAGCTCCAACCCAGTCTCTCCAAAGTTGCACGGACAAACACTGCATCTGCATGCTGGAAGAGCATCAGTACCAGATCTTCAGACATCTCTTCTACCTCAACCCCAACAATGATCTACAAGCAATGCTGAAGGGTCAGGAAATTGTGGCTGAGGTGAAGGGATTGATGATCTTCATCAGCCAGTGTCACAGGGCAGAAGTAAAAAGGATTTATCCTTATCACCACCTGCCAGGAAACAACGTCTGCTCCTTGTTCATGCCAGTGGAGTTGATGAACAGGCAGATTCTCTACTTGCCAGAGGGAGGCAGTAGGGATTTGACTGCTCCACAGTCCAAGATCTGGCTGCTGGTGTGCTCCACAGTCCAAGATCTGGCTGCTGGTGTTTGCGGATGTGAGCAGCAAGGCACATGGCTGCTACTGCTATGCATACTCCTTCGCCTCTAGTGCCTCCAGCCCCATCCCCATCGGCATCCTCAATGAGCACGGCAACTGTTGAGAGATCACCAGCAGTGCCTACTGCACTCTGCTCATCTTCAAAGCCTCTCCCAATCCAGGACACCTGGAAGACATGCCAAAACTCGAGTTATTGGCAGTGGAGAAAGCAGTGAAACTGCTGTGCTTTGTGGAGGAGCAGTTGCCAGGCACCATCTGCATGGTTGAGAAGCATGTCTACACGGACAGCATGATTGCGCTCCAGCAAATCCACCTTGGTCGTGGACCTACTACCTACGTGAACAACTGGATAAACACCATCTGGAGACTGCAAGATACACTGCTCTTCTTGCTTCAACATGTCCGGAGCAAGGACAACCTGGCTGACCTAGCCTCTAGAGGCATCCGCTTTGCAGAGTACATGCAGAGGGACAACTTCTGCCTCTGGTTCTACAGACCCAGTTGGGCACAGGGAGAGGCCTGCCATGTCCCCAACTGGGAGCCTCCCGCCCACAAGGTGGACGGACTAGCTCCTCTGGAGTGGAAGCAGGAGAAGAAGAGCTTCAGGCCAGAGTACCACATTATGGTTAACTCCGCGAGCAAGCTGATTGTCAAGGCCAACTTCCCTGGCCCCTTCCACATGCAGGCTGAGCAGTACCTCTGCAAGGGAGTTCTACCTACTCTCCTGCACATCACTGCCTATGTATGCAGAGCCTGGAAGAAGGCTAAGGGACTGCCCAATCTAGGGACAGCAGCGATGACAGCAGATGAGAAGGAAGCATCAGAAGAGCTCTGGGTCTGCCATCTCCAGATGAAGGCCTTTAGGCCAATCATCTCCGTCCTCCAGAAGGAGAAGGGGCACCTGCCATTGGCAGAGGTGAACAAGGTCTGCAACCTGGACCTGTTCCTTGGAGAGACAGGACTATTCTGCTGCAGCAGCCAGTTGGCTATGGCCAACATCTCTGTTGACACTAAACACCCCCTGCTACTACCAAATGATCACCCTTTCACTGTGCTCCTAGTCCTCCACTTCCACAAACTGGCAGGACACCTGAAGGTCAGAGTGATGGCAGGGCTCTTTCGGAAGCAATACTGGATAACATCTGCCATCCAAAAGATGCAGTCCTTTATAAGGCTGTGTAGCATCTGCAGGAGATTCGAGGCGATGCAGTTCGCCTCTCCATGGTTCCGCCTGTACCCAGCCCTGTGCTTTGACAGAGCTTGCACTATGCAGCACATGTCTATCAACTTGAAAGGGCCCATCAGCTACATTCAGGTCTATCAAGACCCCAAGCAGAAGCTGGAGCCCTATCGGAAGTATGAAAAGGCAAAGGAGCTGATGATAGAGAGAACCAGGTACATCCTGGTGTATCTCTGCCAGGTAGTATGGGCAGTGGCACTCCAGCTGATCCCAGACCTGGAAGGGCAGAGCATCGCGAATGGCCTGGCCACCATGATGGCCATGGTCAGCTTTCCCAGGCAGGTGTACTGTGACAACGTGAAGCCACTCATCTGGGCCATGAAGTCCCTCTTCAGCAAGGCCAGCTCTGGTGAGTTGAAGGCGAATGACCCAGCCATCACCACCTTCTTTGCCAAGAATAACATTCACCTAGGCACCATTCCTCCCACTCATCCAGCTTCTGCATGATCAGTGGAGAACATGGTGGGATTGACAGCAAAGGTATTGAAGAGGCTGGCATCCGGATGCAAGCTGAAGGAGTACAAGTTGACATTCCTGCTGGTGCAGACTATTGCCTTCCAACCATCCCAGCAGCTAGGTGCAGAATCGAGTTTCAGCACTACCACACCTACACTTCTTTCTTCAACCAGTGGTTGAAGGTGGCTTGGAAAGACTTGAGGGCAGTGGCGCCACACGAGTGCACCACAGCCTGGCAGAACTGGAACTTCCAGGATGTCCCCTTGATCCAGATCAGCCCCTACAAGTACTCCACCAATGTCACCACCTACCCAGTCTATGAGTGGTGGGGCTACAAGACCATCTCCTACCTGAACTTCATCCTCACAGTCGGAGAGGTGGCAGTCTAGCACGAGTCAGTGGTGTCCAGCCTTGGCTCCATGTCCGGGTGTCATGCAGAGCAGGAGTTCTGCAGGAAGCTCACATGCACCAACAATGCAAGCAGAGCGCAGCAAAGAAAGCATCAAAGCGCAACTGCAACCCTCTGCCTTTCATCGCTGACACCTTCAACACTGCCCTCAAGGTCTCCTGCCTTTTCTTTTCCCCACCACTCCAGCTAGCCCGCTCTTTCCTGCGAAGATCCACTGGTGCTGTGAGGGAAGAAGAGGGACCTTTGAAGTAACTGTTGAGAGACTGGGTGAGCGGGTTGGTGGGCACGTTGGACATAGGCATGGAGGTGGCCAGCCGCAGAAACTTGGACAAGGGGGTGGCATCTGCTGCTGCAATCTTGGCACGCGCACCTGCCACAACACCATCGGCGCCTCCATTCCACTGTACGCCAGCCTCCAATGCCTCGCCTCAAAAGTTCCCTCTAGATTCCCCT
>JASANA010007781.1:0-10473 GCA_030248095.1 Ptycholaimellus sp. GST1_10 | reverse complement strand
TTTTTGTAATTTATTGTGTTTTTGACCGCAAAGCGGGCCCGACGGGCCCGCTTCGCGGTATATACATCTGACTGACTTTTAGTCTGTATATATATCCCGCTGGGCCTGGATCAGCTCACTGGATATTGTTGCACACTGTTGCACATTTTCCTGGGGAAATGAACCATCTCACCTAACTCCGTGGAGATGAAATGTCATGGAGATGAACTGTCACAGAGATGAACCATTGAACTATCATCAAATTGAGGGGCTGGGTGCTGACAACTCGCATTGCTCCCTATGCGCTAGCCCAATAATTCTTGCAGAAAATAGTACGAGAGACGTATACGTTGTATTGCTCCATATGCAAAAAACTACAAGAAAAGAGACGATGCCAGGATAAATTGTGGCAAAATATATCGAATTTTCGCCAGCAATGCACCGAAGATGACGATTTCATTGCTACAAAATTCAAAGCAATCCCTGGATCAGGCAGTAAAATGTTCCTAGAGCAAAGCTGGCATGAAAAAAATACATCCAGGGCAAATCCCAAGCCATTGTACATATAAAAGTATCATTTTGTTACAACCTTAGTTATCAATTGACACAATTATCATTTTTGAAGGACTATAGATTATTTATTTTTATACATACTTCATTCAACTTTTTAAGCACTTGCTCGTTTTCTAATCGTATGGTGTATTGAACCATTCAAGCAGTCAAACCATTCTTTTTTTCTTTTGTCGCTGATTTTTTCTGTTGATTGGTTATTGATTTTAAACGGCAAGGATATCTAATAACCAATGTCAGAATGCTGTGTTTTGTTTGAAAACTTTACAAACTCCTTTTTTGATTTGAGCACTTGACTACTGCTAAACACAGATGCGACAAAGGATTTGGAAAATATATTCCTTTCATAAGGCAGTTCCAAGACGCTTTCATTGCTATCAATTTGAAACTGAAGTTTTTTTGCATTCCCTCGAAAACTAGGATTGTGCCTGAAACCGAAATTACTTCCCACCACAAATTTCGAAGACACACTCTGATATTTAAATCAACTATATTGGCACAAATGCAATAGGTGACCGCAAATCAATCTATTTATGAGAGCGAAATGGGCTCAAAATTATAATCTCGCGTCTCACCACGAATCTCCGCTTCAGTGTGTTTTGTCTCTTAGCTGCGATATCTTTATAATGCTTGTGATATATCAATATAGCTGGGCATAACAGGTGCTACTAAAAATGTATTTGGATTTCTATCATTTTGGAAGTACCTTGGGCTCTAAGGCCATTGAAATTAAATTTGACTCTTATTGTGAAATTATTCTTACAAACTTTTGAACCTCTAAAGAGCTTAGAGAGCCCAGAAAATTTTGTAGAACACTTAGGATGATCTGTCTACAGAACTAAAAAATAAAAAACTAAACATTGGTTAATATTGAGAAAAACAGCCCAGCCTAAAGTCCAGCCTAAAAATTGTTTAATGTTGTCAGCAAAAGAAAAAGCTGGGAAAATTAATAAACTTAGTTTTTCAAAATAATATTTTTTCATAGTAATGCATATTGTTTTTTCTCAATATTAACCAATATTTAGTTTGTATTTTTAGCTCTATCTGAGCAATCATCCTAAGGTGTCCAACATTTTCTGGGCTCTATTAGTTCTTTAGAGGTTCAAAATTTTGTATGTATAACTTCACAATAAGAGTCAAATTTAATTTCATTGCCTTAAAGCCCAAGGTAGTTTCATGATAATTTCATCACCTTGATGCCCAAGCTATATTGATTGCAAGCATTATAAAGAGATCAGCTAAGAGAAAAAACACTGAAGCGGAGATTCACAATTTCAGTAATTTCATCCACTTTGAAGAGCCAAAGGCCAAAAAACAGCCTAACGCCCAATACAATGCTTTAAGATGAAGTTTATGATAATTTATGATTTTAAGATTCGTAATCTACGCCCCAATTTACCTATATGGTGCAGTTATTGAGGCCAAAAACCCTTTAAAATGCCCCAAGACGAAGTTGATGATGAGCTGCTTGTTCACCACGGCCTGGTAGAAGCCCATGAAAGCAAGGTGCAAGCAAATGGACACCAGATTCGTAATGTACGCCCAAAATTACCCATATGGTGTAGAGTTTGAGGCAAAAAATCCTTAAGATTGCCCCAAAATGAAGTTGATGATGAGCTGCTTGTACACCATTGCCTGGTAGAAGCCCATGATGACAAGGTGGAAGCAAATGAACACCAAATTCGTAATGTATGCCCAAAATTACCTATATGGTGCAGAGTTTGAGGCAAAAAATCCTTAAGATTGCCCCAAGATGAAGATGATGAGCTGCTTGTACACCGTGGCCTGGTTGAAGCCCATGAAGACCAGGATTTCAACTATGGTTGATTGGTATCAAATCATATCTACTTTTTGAGTCCATTTCATCTCCAGACTCAAATTTAACCTTAAACATCACCAGTGGGCAGCATAACCTTTTTTAGGTTCTTACAGTGCACCTTAGATGTGGTGTATTCAGCAGGAACGTAGTGAGGATCTCTTTAGTCAGAAGGCACCGATGCAGGGAAAAGGGAGCGACATAGGGGGTAATAGACATGCCTGAACTAAACTCTCTTCCACCCGCACCATTGGCTCAAGGTCAACGAAACTGGCTTTGGAAATGCCACAGCACTCCCGGGCGATGAGGAAGAGGTGGAAGGGAATCACACCAGGCATCTAGAGCAGGTAGAGGAACGGGGCTCGAATCTAAGCTACAAGCAGTATGACAAGTAAGGAGGGCAAGAGGGGAATCATGGCCAGTTCAGGGCAGTATCAGACCGGCTCTTTGGCTGTCGAAAGTGAGTGTCAATGAAGGTAGATGTCATGTCGATCGACGAGACAGTGGGGATGGCTGAGAGTGTAAGAGCTGCTGCTGAGGCATCGCCGGTCTGGCCTAGGGCACAGTCCGCGATAGGCGGAGCTGGACATCAGGACCTCCATCAGAGCCAGACTCGCCAGAACTGACGAGGAAGACTGAGTTCAGGGAACGCGTGGAGCATAGAAGTGGAGTATCCCAGGCCAGCGTATTTCCGCTCAGCATCGCCATCGCAGCGATCCAACTCCTCTTCCAGATTGCCGTCCAGCCTTGCCAGGTTCGAGATTTGAGAAGAGGTGGCAGGATGTTCCTTCTCTTGTGGGCTAGTCGATATCCTGAGGCCATAGAGAGATGGTTCTCTCTAGTCTGTCGGCAAGAACTGAGAGGCTGTCGTAGCCAAGGTTGAGGTTGGTCAGGTCGCGCTGGGGCAGGACGGTGGAGACCATCGAGAGGTAGGAGTCCCCAGAACTCAGCCAACACAGGGAACCGGGCGATAACGATGTCAGCTCAGAGCCCCTAGGGTGCGGAGGCCGCAGCTGCTGGCGGACCTCCTCTTAGGCTGTGCCTTGGCGATTTAGGAGAGCTTTCTTTTCTTCTGGTAACCAAAAAGTGGGGCAACAACGAGGCCAAGAAAGGTTTGAGCGCTGCTGCAAAAGCAAGGGCATGTCAGGCGGCTGGGTGCGAAGACAAATCAGTAATTCCACTCCACATCATTCCCCGCCAACTAAAGGCCAAAGAATGGCTGAAAGCATCCTAAGTCAAGGCTAAAAAGCCAGAAATCACAAATAAGAAGCAAGGCTGAATAATCCTAGGCGAGGAAACAGTGGAAAGCTCTTGACCAAATAGTAGTGGAAAAAAGCCAATTTTCTGCTCCAAGAGAGAAGCGAAGTAGACCAAATAATATCTCAAGCGGTTGAGAAAAGAAAATAGATTGCAAATGAGTTGGACAAAAGGTGTGCAGATGCGAGAAAGGGGGTGAGGGTGTGGGTGAGCTGGGACTAGGCCTGCGCTCCTCCTCCCCCGCTCCTTTCCCCTCCTCTCCCACTCTTCCCTCCCCCTCCCCCCTCCCCCACCTTCCACTCTCCCCTCCCAGCATCTTTGTAGCAAAGAGCGAGTGGAATAGACACACTCGGGTCTGGGGGCAAGTAGCACTCCCAAACTCAGTCACTTTGCGTAACGATTCAGCCAATAAGTAGAGCAAAGATAGGAAAGAGGAAGGAGTCTGGCTCGAGCGAGAAAGTTGGGGCGAAATGGGCTTGGAGACAAATTGAAGGCTTAGCAGTGGGCCAAAGGGAAGGAAGTTGAGGTGCAGTTGAGGTGAAGTTGAGTTCTCAGAAAGGGCGGGAATGTAGGGTTTGAGAGAGCTGGAGGCCTGGAGAGGGCTGAGGGGCGCTGAGTGTGTACAGAGGCAGGCGAGCAGATGGCGGTGGGTGGTCCAGAGGGGAGCCAAGGCCGGGAGTCCTTATCTCGCATTCCTCGCTCGCCCAGTCGCCCTCCTTTCCCGCACCCTGCATCTCCCCTTCGCTCCTCCCACTCCAGCCTCACAATTCCTGCACCAAGCAGCTGTGTCCGTCAAATGAAATCAGAGAACCGAGTGTAGAGGGTATGCAAGTGCCGAAGCACAAGCAGGGACCCTCTATGTGCTTGCGGTAGAGGGAGAGGAGGCGGACTGGCGGCTGTGGCTGTCGCTGTCGCCCAACTCCTCCTCGTCCAGCTCCTCCTCGCTCAGCTCCAGGGACACCAGGCGGCGGACTGGGTAGGTGCTCTCGTGGCCCATCGTCGTCCTTGCCGAAACGTAGTGTAGGTGGCCGTCCTTGCCAGGGTGAAGGGCGGTGATGTGGATGAGCTTCCAGTCGGAGCGCTTGCTGTCATCATCCAGGAGGGCCACGCTGCCCACCTTCCACTCCGGCTGCCCGCCCCTTGCCTTCCTCCATCCGTCCCGCTCTCGGAGCATCTGCAGGTACTCCTTCCTCCACCTCCTGACACTGGTGAGCCCAGTGGCCTTCTTTTTCGCAGTAGGGGCAGGGTGGTTGGGTACGAGAGTTGGACTCCGCATTACCCTGGGCCTTTATGGCCTCTTTTCCTTTCCCTGGGGCCTTTACGGCCTCTTTTCCCTTTTCTTTTTTGTTTTCCCATTCCCGAAGCCCTCCTCCTCCTTCTCCCCGCCGGCCTGGTTGAGCTGCAGGCTGTAGGGTTGGGAGGGCGACTTCTCCGGCCTCCTTTCCTCCTTCTTCTCCTTCTCCAGAGCCAGCTGAGGTCCTCGGACCTGGATCTCCAAACAAAGCCAGGCTAGCAACTCGTCCATCTGAGGCGTGGGCAGGAGCTGCTTTTCCAGCCTTGATCGCCGTAGACGCTCCCGCATAGAGCTGGGCAGGCAAGGCAGCACTTGGTAGACGATGTCGTCCTGGTTCTCCACGCCCTGGCACCTGAGCTTGCAGACGATCATGCTCAGCTTGTCGTGACGGGCTCACGCTCAGGCTGGGAGATAGCTTGGTGAGCTTAGGGCGTGCTGGGTCCTGGTACTCATGTGGCTGCTGCCGACTGAGAGCTGACGCCAGCGTGTCCAAGAGGACCTGGAAGACGGAGGCGAGATCTGGACCTGAAGTCGTCGATGGGCCTGGTGGCGGAGATGGTGCTGGAGACCGTGGTGGCGGTGGAGGTGGCGGTGGTGGAAGGCGTGGACGCGGTGGCGGTAGGCGAAGGGAGGCCCCGCTCCGAGCTGTGTCAAAGCTGTCGTCAATGCCGGCTGCTCGGGCGGTGGCGATGGCCTCATCCAGGTGGCGCTCTTCTGCATCCGCGCGCAGGCGTTGGACTTCTGCTCGAGCTTCCAGGAGCTGAGCTTGGAGAATCTGGGCCTGGTCTGGAGCTGGAGCGGCTGCAGGGGCGGGTCCGGCTCTCGGCTTGGCCTCCTGCCCTTCTGCACTGCCTTCTCCCTGCTCCACTTGCCTCTCCTCCTCCACCTCTGCTTCATCCTCCTCTTCTTCACTCTCATCCTCCTCTTCTCCTTCATCCCCTTCATCCCCCTCGTCCGCCGCGAGCCGTGCCTGCGTATGATGCAAGTTTGGAACTGGCCAGTAGGGAACCTGGTCTTCCGCATCCCAGAGCTCCTGAGCGATGAGCTGGGTCTTGATGGACTGGGCGTAGGGCTCGTCGGCGTCATCCGGATCGCAGGTGTGGCAGATGATTTGAGGCTGGCGACGGTGAGCTTCCGCGGCGGCCTGGGTGGCGTCGAAGAGAGCCCTCCAGATGTCCATGCTGGCGGAGCCGGGCAGCGTGAAGGCGTAGTCGGCGGAGCGTCGGCAGATGGTGTGTCCACATGGGATGCAGAGGAACTTGTTGAAGGAGTGCTGGTTGGCGCGTCCCATCCCCAGCTGGCAGGCCGGGTCGCAGTTGTTGCGGCCGCGGAGGAAGTAGGCCGCGTGCTGGTGGACCGCCATCCCGGACAGGTGAACTTGTTTCTGATTTAGAGTCCTTAGGAGGACTGTTCACTAGTCCTGATGAGGACTGTTGAGGAGAGAAGGTTGGGTGAGGTAAGGGATAGGTGATAGATGGGAGTTGAAAGAAGCCAAGGTTGCACAAGGCTGTCCAAGGCGAGAGAGGTTGGAGAAAGGGTAGGTAGGTATTGGGTGCAAGGCGAGTTCAGTCGAGGGTATGACGTCACAAGCACAAGCCCCCCTAGAGAAGGTTCTAGAAGAAGGAGTTGGAAATGGGATAGCTTTCGCAGATAATGCCTGCTAGAGCTAGGGAAGTGAAAGGGTGGGTGAAAAGGAGTTGGAAAGATGAGAGGATGGGACTGGGGACGTTGAACTCATTGCAGGCGTCGTGGTGGAGGGAGCTGGCCTTGACGTGGTTGCTGAGTAGGTGCTTGTCGCTGATGTCCCGCTCCTCCAGGTTCTGTTCCTCGGTCACGGAGCTGCCCTCCCGGCCGATGAAGACGCGGAAGAGGATGATGACGAAGAACCCCACAGGCTCCACATGCGGAGGCCGCATCTGCTGGCGGACCTCCTCTTAGGCTGTGCCTTGGTGATTTAGGAGAGCTTTTTCTTCTGGTAACCAAAAAGTGGGGCAACAATGAGGCCAAGAAAGGTTTGAGCGCTGCTGCAAAAGCAAGGGCATGTCAGGCGGCTGGGCGCGAAGACAAATCAGTAATTCCACTCCACATAGGGCAATCCCCTTCTTCCGAGACCCCAGATACTGCCAGAAAGTTGGACCCCGTTAGGTTGAAACCGAATGGGTAGGCTTGTAAACTAGCCCTCCTCCGTGGTCCCATCTGTGTTCTGCTGCAGATGCATACAACGTTGATACAGTCTGTGAGGTTGGCAGGTCTGAAGGGCTGGGCTGAAGCCAGAGAGCTTGCAAGGGAGAGGTTGCTGGGTGTCGGGCAGATGGTGCAGCTGATCTAGGGTGAAGGAGACTGAGTTCAGGACTTTGTCGAAGGCATCGGTCCCTCTGTCTAGGATCGGGAGGGGGCAGTCCTGTGAGAGGTGATGATAGGAGGAGGACAGGCGATAACGATGTCAGCTCAGAGACCCTAGGGCAATCCCCTTCTTCTCCTGGACTATTCCTCCCTGGGGAGCTAGGCAGAGCAGTTCGCACCGAACTGGGCACTGACGATGTAGGACAACCAGAGCCTCTCGACTCCACTACATCCGAGACCCAGCTGGGTCAGCTGTCATCCATCAGCTCAGTTCGGCTGGTCTTCTGGAGGCCGCTGGGGGACCTGATACAGTGTCCAAAGGAACATCTGGTGTTCCTGTCATGGTACACACCTCAGTCGCAGTTCCTCTCGTGGGTGATGATGAAGATGTTGCCAACCAGCATGCAGTCGCCCTCCTTCATTCCAGGGCTGACGATTCCAGTGTTTCTTTAATCTTGTCCCTGGGTGACGTGGAAGAAAGGCCCGGTGCCAGGCACCAGCGTCATCATCCAGGTATCGCCCCAAGACAGCTTCCATGCTCTCAAGGAGAAAACGCTGATGTCTGTGAAGACGGAGTCAGGAGCAGTGCTGTCAGAGTCAAAGGCGGTGGTAAAGGTGAGTGGAGAGGAGGAGGAGGAGGAGGAGAGGAGGGCAGTGGAGCAGGTGAGGAAGTGCGGTTGATGGTGAGATCAACTCCTCCGGTAACCACATTGGTGGCCTGGTTGTTCTTGTTGGCGTCCAGGTCCTGGAAGTGGTGGCGCATGATCTCCACCTCCTCTAGGTCCGCTCCGGCCTCTTTAAGGCTCTCTAGCAGCTTACTTCTCTTGCTCATCCCTCCATATCCGTGAACAGCTTATGTAGTGCCTTGACATTGAGGAGATGCTGTTTGCATAGTTTGGCAAACTTGTTGATGGCGATGTACTTCTTCAGGTGGGCGACCATGGTCTGCTCCTCCTTCCCACCTCCTTGTTGCCGATCTCATGCAGGGTCTCTGTCAGGTAACCCTCCACGTCATCTGCATCCAATAAGAACTGACATCAGATGGCGGTGCCTTCCAGCATGGAACAAGATGATTATAAATGATTTATAACGTGTTATAATCATTTATAATATGGAAGGAAAAGCGTTATAATATTACGACAGGGGGGTGTGATGGGTTGAAAAGTGGTCTTCAGAAACCAATGCCATTATCGCTCAGTTCAATGGATTTCAAAGCGGTTTTCTCTGAAGATAGTGCACAGAGCTTGAACATTTCCCAAAAAAACGTACAGTTGGTTAGAGCTGAGAGAAAAAAACTTTTTCAATGTGTCCCCGGGGTGCACTATTTTTACTCCTTACATTTGGAAAAAGGGGAAAATTTTTTGGTGTCGTTTTCTCATCTTATTTTGTTTCTTGGATACAGCCTTCTCTGACGCATCTGGGATGGTAATTCGTTTTTCCTAAATAGGAAGATTGAATGAGTTATGGGCTGCGAAAAATGGGCTAAATTAGGTTAAAATAGACTAAAGCCACTTATATAACCGTTTATATAGTTACTTAACTCTGCGATGTTTCTGTTATTTATTTGGTAACTAAGATTAATTCAAAGTTAGAAAGCAATTTATAAGGCAACCCACTACATTAACGTTTGTAGGCAAGCTGGGTTGCTTTACTATTCATGTTAAGCAAGTTCGATCTTCATACATGCTTCCAGCCAGCCCTTCTTCAGGTCCAGCAGGTGCCGGAGGGCAGCCCAGATCTCCTCCACCTCAGCCACGTGGGGCAACTCTGGCCAATACTCGGGATGTCCTTAGAGGACAGTTGGTCATCTTTCTTCATGAGGGCCTTCTTCGGCCGCTCTCGGCCGTCCATCTGCTCCTTGATGGCCTTAATCTTGGCCATCTTGAGCTGGACTCCGGGGGTCTGGTCATGCAGATCCCACAGGCACTGCAGCTCCCGCTAGGGGCTTCCCAGATGATCCGAGCAGTTCCACGCGCTCCTTCATCAGCTTAGCGCCGCCAGAGCCAACGTTGAAGCTGGTGGTCCTAGTTGCTGCATCCGAGGGCACAGAGCCCACAGCTGGTGGTGCAATCGGTGGAGCAGACGACCTGTTCCAGCTCCTCCAAGTGTTAGAGGGAGCTCCTTCTCGGTATTGCATTGCTGAGCTATTCTTGCCAGTGAAAGCCGGGTCCAGAGAGGGCATGGGCAAGGCAACTAGGCCGAGCCCAGTCAGCAGGTCCTGGGAGAGCCAGTGATCCAGCTCTGTGTCCAGGTTTGCGTCCGGTATCCCTATGCTCCTCCAGCCAGAAGCTGCTGCAGGAGGAGGAGGCAGATGTTTCTTGAAGCAGAGGAAGGGATGGCGGCACTGTCATCATGCGCGATGTAGATGGACAGCCAGCCGCTCAGCTTCAGACTCGTCCTTCTCCCACCTCAGAAGACCGCTGGGTGATGTAGGGGTGGTTTGCAGAGGTTGTCCAGTGTCTGGCACTCTCCTGGTAGTCGCGTATCTCTCTGGTCAGCTGGTAGGTTCTGGTGAAGATGCAAGGCAGGGGGTGGAGTCCTGGGGTCGGGTGTTTCTGGACCAGAACTTGGGGGAGCACTAGGGCATCGGCAACTGCCTCAACCTTGGCTTTCAGGCATGAATCTCCATCGCCTCCACCTCAGCAGTTGTGAGAGCTCAGGCAAGCGTCTTGTTCAGCCAAGCGATGGCAGATTCCAATACCAGGGAAAGAGAAGTTGTAGGCGATGTGTCCGGTTCAGACAATGCTGGGTCCTGAGCTTCACCTGTCTCACTCTGCCCAGATGATCAGGCCAGGTGAAGGAGACGGGTCGGCAAAAAGGGGTCCAGGGTGTTCCCGAGCAACGGTTTGTTGCTTGAGTCTGTGGACTTGATGAAGGGCAGTGAGACAGTCACACATGAGAAGACAGGTGGGGGGGTACTTTTGAAACTTTGTGCAATTTGGACCAAAAACCACTTCAAAACTACCTCACTTTTGGACAAATGTGTAAAAAAACTTATGAATCAGACCCTATTCATAACACTCTATTCTTACTTATTTTAAAACATTTCTGTTTCATATTTCGTTTATTCTACCTCTAAACTACACAAAAAACTTATGATTATTCATAAAAATACTTATGAATTAGACCCTATTCATAACACCTTATTCTTGCTTATTTTAAAACATTTCTGTTTCACATTTCGATTATTCTACCTTTAAACTACTCCAAAAGC
>JASANA010007777.1:0-33496 GCA_030248095.1 Ptycholaimellus sp. GST1_10 | reverse complement strand
AAGGAGAACCCTTGCTGTACGTAGGGCGTAAATTTAGCGCCGTAGTAGAGTGGCTGGTCAGGGCGGCGGGAGGCAAGCAGATGACGAAGGTTCTCCAGCACCACCAGTGTGTCGTCGTCCGCCTACATCAGCAAGGAGAAGGAGAACCCTTGCTGTACGTAGGGCGTAAATTTAGCGCCGTAGTAGAGTGGCTGGTCAGGGCGGCGGGAGGCAAGCAGATGACGAAGGTTCTCCAGCACCACCAGTGTGTCGTCGTCCGCCTACATCAGCAAGGAGAAGGAGAACCCTTGCTGTACGTAGGGCGTAAATTTAGCGCCGTAGTAGAGTGGCTGGTCAGGGCGGCGGGAGGCAAGCAGATGACGAAGGTTCTCCAGCACCACCAGTGTGTCGTCGTCCGCCTACATCAGCAAGGAGAAGGAGAACCCTTGCTGTACGTAGGGCGTAAATTTAGCGCCGTAGTAGAGTGGCTGGTCAGGGCGGCGGGAGGCAAGCAGATGACGAAGGTTCTCCAGCACCACCAGTGTGTCGTCGTCCGCCTACATCAGCAAGGAGAAGGAGAACCCTTGCTGTACGTAGGGCGTAAATTTAGCGCCGTAGTAGAGTGGCTGGTCAGGGCGGCGGGAGGCAAGCAGATGACGAAGGTTCTCCAGCACCACCAGTGTGTCGTCGTCCGCCTACATCAGCAAGGAGAAGGAGAACCCTTGCTGTACGTAGGGCGTAAATTTAGCGCCGTAGTAGAGTGGCTGGTCAGGGCGGCGGGAGGCAAGCAGATGACGAAGGTTCTCCAGCACCACCAGTGTGTCGTCGTCCGCCTACATCAGCAAGGAGAAGGAGAACCCTTGCTGTACGTAGGGCGTAAATTTAGCGCCGTAGTAGAGTGGCTGGTCAGGGCGGCGGGAGGCAAGCAGATGACGAAGGTTCTCCAGCACCACCAGTGTGTCGTCGTCCGCCTACATCAGCAAGGAGAAGGAGAACCCTTGCTGTACGTAGGGCGTAAATTTAGCGCCGTAGTAGAGTGGCTGGTCAGGGCGGCGGGAGGCAAGCAGATGACGAAGGTTCTCCAGCACCACCAGTGTGTCGTCGTCCGCCTACATCAGCAAGGAGAAGGAGAACCCTTGCTGTACGTAGGGCGTAAATTTAGCGCCGTAGTAGAGTGGCTGGTCAGGGCGGCGGGAGGCAAGCAGATGACGAAGGTTCTCCAGCACCACCAGTGTGTCGTCGTCCGCCTACATCAGCAAGGAGAAGGAGAACCCTTGCTGTACGTAGGGCGTAAATTTAGCGCCGTAGTAGAGTGGCTGGTCAGGGCGGCGGGAGGCAAGCAGATGACGAAGGTTCTCCAGCACCACCAGTGTGTCGTCGTCCGCCTACATCAGCAAGGAGAAGGAGAACCCTTGCTGTACGTAGGGCGTAAATTTAGCGCCGTAGTAGAGTGGCTGGTCAGGGCGGCGGGAGGCAAGCAGATGACGAAGGTTCTCCAGCACCACCAGTGTGTCGTCGTCCGCCTACATCAGCAAGGAGAAGGAGAACCCTTGCTGTACGTAGGGCGTAAATTTAGCGCCGTAGTAGAGTGGCTGGTCAGGGCGGCGGGAGGCAAGCAGATGACGAAGGTTCTCCAGCACCACCAGTGTGTCGTCGTCCGCCTACATCAGCAAGGAGAAGGAGAACCCTTGCTGTACGTAGGGCGTAAATTTAGCGCCGTAGTAGAGTGGCTGGTCAGGGCGGCGGGAGGCAAGCAGATGACGAAGGTTCTCCAGCACCACCAGTGTGTCGTCGTCCGCCTACATCAGCAAGGAGAAGGAGAACCCTTGCTGTACGTAGGGCGTAAATTTAGCGCCGTAGTAGAGTGGCTGGTCAGGGCGGCGGGAGGCAAGCAGATGACGAAGGTTCTCCAGCACCACCAGTGTGTCGTCGTCCGCCTACATCAGCAAGGAGAAGGAGAACCCTTGCTGTACGTAGGGCGTAAATTTAGCGCCGTAGTAGAGTGGCTGGTCAGGGCGGCGGGAGGCAAGCAGATGACGAAGGTTCTCCAGCACCACCAGTGTGTCGTCGTCCGCCTACATCAGCAAGGAGAAGGAGAACCCTTGCTGTACGTAGGGCGTAAATTTAGCGCCGTAGTAGAGTGGCTGGTCAGGGCGGCGGGAGGCAAGCAGATGACGAAGGTTCTCCAGCACCACCAGTGTGTCGTCGTCCGCCTACATCAGCAAGGAGAAGGAGAACCCTTGCTGTACGTAGGGCGTAAATTTAGCGCCGTAGTAGAGTGGCTGGTCAGGGCGGCGGGAGGCAAGCAGATGACGAAGGTTCTCCAGCACCACCAGTGTGTCGTCGTCCGCCTACATCAGCAAGGAGAAGGAGAACCCTTGCTGTACGTAGGGCGTAAATTTAGCGCCGTAGTAGAGTGGCTGGTCAGGGCGGCGGGAGGCAAGCAGATGACGAAGGTTCTCCAGCACCACCAGTGTGTCGTCGTCCGCCTACATCAGCAAGGAGAAGGAGAACCCTTGCTGTACGTAGGGCGTAAATTTAGCGCCGTAGTAGAGTGGCTGGTCAGGGCGGCGGGAGGCAAGCAGATGACGAAGGTTCTCCAGCACCACCAGTGTGTCGTCGTCCGCCTACATCAGCAAGGAGAAGGAGAACCCTTGCTGTACGTAGGGCGTAAATTTAGCGCCGTAGTAGAGTGGCTGGTCAGGGCGGCGGGAGGCAAGCAGATGACGAAGGTTCTCCAGCACCACCAGTGTGTCGTCGTCCGCCTACATCAGCAAGGAGAAGGAGAACCCTTGCTGTACGTAGGGCGTAAATTTAGCGCCGTAGTAGAGTGGCTGGTCAGGGCGGCGGGAGGCAAGCAGATGACGAAGGTTCTCCAGCACCACCAGTGTGTCGTCGTCCGCCTACATCAGCAAGGAGAAGGAGAACCCTTGCTGTACGTAGGGCGTAAATTTAGCGCCGTAGTAGAGTGGCTGGTCAGGGCGGCGGGAGGCAAGCAGATGACGAAGGTTCTCCAGCACCACCAGTGTGTCGTCGTCCGCCTACATCAGCAAGGAGAAGGAGAACCCTTGCTGTACGTAGGGCGTAAATTTAGCGCCGTAGTAGAGTGGCTGGTCAGGGCGGCGGGAGGCAAGCAGATGACGAAGGTTCTCCAGCACCACCAGTGTGTCGTCGTCCGCCTACATCAGCAAGGAGAAGGAGAACCCTTGCTGTACGTAGGGCGTAAATTTAGCGCCGTAGTAGAGTGGCTGGTCAGGGCGGCGGGAGGCAAGCAGATGACGAAGGTTCTCCAGCACCACCAGTGTGTCGTCGTCCGCCTACATCAGCAAGGAGAAGGAGAACCCTTGCTGTACGTAGGGCGTAAATTTAGCGCCGTAGTAGAGTGGCTGGTCAGGGCGGCGGGAGGCAAGCAGATGACGAAGGTTCTCCAGCACCACCAGTGTGTCGTCGTCCGCCTACATCAGCAAGGAGAAGGAGAACCCTTGCTGTACGTAGGGCGTAAATTTAGCGCCGTAGTAGAGTGGCTGGTCAGGGCGGCGGGAGGCAAGCAGATGACGAAGGTTCTCCAGCACCACCAGTGTGTCGTCGTCCGCCTACATCAGCAAGGAGAAGGAGAACCCTTGCTGTACGTAGGGCGTAAATTTAGCGCCGTAGTAGAGTGGCTGGTCAGGGCGGCGGGAGGCAAGCAGATGACGAAGGTTCTCCAGCACCACCAGTGTGTCGTCGTCCGCCTACATCAGCAAGGAGAAGGAGAACCCTTGCTGTACGTAGGGCGTAAATTTAGCGCCGTAGTAGAGTGGCTGGTCAGGGCGGCGGGAGGCAAGCAGATGACGAAGGTTCTCCAGCACCACCAGTGTGTCGTCGTCCGCCTACATCAGCAAGGAGAAGGAGAACCCTTGCTGTACGTAGGGCGTAAATTTAGCGCCGTAGTAGAGTGGCTGGTCAGGGCGGCGGGAGGCAAGCAGATGACGAAGGTTCTCCAGCACCACCAGTGTGTCGTCGTCCGCCTACATCAGCAAGGAGAAGGAGAACCCTTGCTGTACGTAGGGCGTAAATTTAGCGCCGTAGTAGAGTGGCTGGTCAGGGCGGCGGGAGGCAAGCAGATGACGAAGGTTCTCCAGCACCACCAGTGTGTCGTCGTCCGCCTACATCAGCAAGGAGAAGGAGAACCCTTGCTGTACGTAGGGCGTAAATTTAGCGCCGTAGTAGAGTGGCTGGTCAGGGCGGCGGGAGGCAAGCAGATGACGAAGGTTCTCCAGCACCACCAGTGTGTCGTCGTCCGCCTACATCAGCAAGGAGAAGGAGAACCCTTGCTGTACGTAGGGCGTAAATTTAGCGCCGTAGTAGAGTGGCTGGTCAGGGCGGCGGGAGGCAAGCAGATGACGAAGGTTCTCCAGCACCACCAGTGTGTCGTCGTCCGCCTACATCAGCAAGGAGAAGGAGAACCCTTGCTGTACGTAGGGCGTAAATTTAGCGCCGTAGTAGAGTGGCTGGTCAGGGCGGCGGGAGGCAAGCAGATGACGAAGGTTCTCCAGCACCACCAGTGTGTCGTCGTCCGCCTACATCAGCAAGGAGAAGGAGAACCCTTGCTGTACGTAGGGCGTAAATTTAGCGCCGTAGTAGAGTGGCTGGTCAGGGCGGCGGGAGGCAAGCAGATGACGAAGGTTCTCCAGCACCACCAGTGTGTCGTCGTCCGCCTACATCAGCAAGGAGAAGGAGAACCCTTGCTGTACGTAGGGCGTAAATTTAGCGCCGTAGTAGAGTGGCTGGTCAGGGCGGCGGGAGGCAAGCAGATGACGAAGGTTCTCCAGCACCACCAGTGTGTCGTCGTCCGCCTACATCAGCAAGGAGAAGGAGAACCCTTGCTGTACGTAGGGCGTAAATTTAGCGCCGTAGTAGAGTGGCTGGTCAGGGCGGCGGGAGGCAAGCAGATGACGAAGGTTCTCCAGCACCACCAGTGTGTCGTCGTCCGCCTACATCAGCAAGGAGAAGGAGAACCCTTGCTGTACGTAGGGCGTAAATTTAGCGCCGTAGTAGAGTGGCTGGTCAGGGCGGCGGGAGGCAAGCAGATGACGAAGGTTCTCCAGCACCACCAGTGTGTCGTCGTCCGCCTACATCAGCAAGGAGAAGGAGAACCCTTGCTGTACGTAGGGCGTAAATTTAGCGCCGTAGTAGAGTGGCTGGTCAGGGCGGCGGGAGGCAAGCAGATGACGAAGGTTCTCCAGCACCACCAGTGTGTCGTCGTCCGCCTACATCCAGCCCTTATTGCTCTGCAATGGCACTAGGAAAATGTGCAGTGCATGCTTTCAGAAACCAATCGAAGCCATTCAGATGATTGGCGTAGAGATAGCTGAAGGCCCCCTTTGTCTTCTCCACCAGATTGTTTCGCCCTTCTTTCACCTGCAGCTTTAGGGCGTGCTAGAACTTTGTGGGGCTTAGAAAAACTCGTACTATTTAGCGTCCAATTGAATAAACATGATAAAAATGTTGCGAGCAATTGAGAAAAGCTGTGCAAAGGGACCTCCAGCTTAATGGCAGGCAAGGTGGGGTCTGCTCGGGAGGAGAAAAAAGCGAAGCCGTTGCATCGCTGAGCCCAGGTTGTCTGTACTTCTACTCCATTCAAAATTAAAAATCTTTCCGCTTGTCCCAAAATACCTTGACTACCCGCGCCCTGGCATGATTTTGCGGACTGGTCATGATCCAGCAGAATATCCGCACGCCTTTTCTCAGCTCCTCTGCCAAGGCATCCGTTCGATTCTCCACGGCCTACGAGTATCAATTTGCAATATTTTGCAGTTTTTTCCGCACGAGCAGATTTAATGAAACGATTACCTATTTTTACAAATTTAGCGCCATAAATGTGAACCAATTTAGCATAAAGTAGCCAAGCGACTTACCGAGCCAATGGGAGATCCAAAACTCTTCGTCAGTCCAGCATGAGCCTTGCCTTCCCTCTCCAAAGTAGCATTCCCGAAAAGCTGCAAGGATGGCAAAGCCCGTGAAAAGCCCGTGATCCAGCCAGATGCGATGCAACGTGTTGATAGGCAGCATGCTGAGCACCGCGAACGAAGGCGCTGGCCAAGAGGCCCAGCAGGAAAGGCACCAGCACACTCCAGTCCTCCAGCGATGGGCCCAGAAAGCGTCCAGCTATCCTCCGCATTGATTTTCCCTGCATGCACCGGGACTGGCTTGCATTCGTACGCTCGCCTAAGCCCCTCAGAGTCCTGCGGCTCGCAACAGCTGTGGCCTGACCTATTTTCTCTTTTGCCCCTACACAGGCTTCTTCTTTTCTTTCGGTTGGAAGATGAATCCTACTCATGGCTGGAAAGAAGGGCAGGTCATTAATTTGCACATGCATGTAAGGAAACTAAAGGTTCATTGCAATAGCTGATGCATTGGAGTAGATCACCGAGAAGCTGTAGATCTCATTGGTTTTCTTTAATTTATATGATTGCTTAAGAATAGGTTACATAACAAAAAGCATTATGGCTACCAAAAACTTTGTCAAGAACATGAAAAACTTACAGTTGACTATAAATTCACAATTCAAACGCTTAAACTTAAATACGCTAAACACGCTAATACGCTAAAATTCACAATTCAAACGCTAAACATATTTTTGAAAAAATGAATTGGATTAAAATACCTGGTTTGGTTTGTTTCTGGATTAAAACAGCAGATGGAGTGCAGGCGAGGCAAAATGCAATGTTCTAGCAGCAGTATTTGGCTGTCTGCTCTACTGTCTGTCTTGGCCTGCCTGAAAGCAGCGTCGATTGGCGCCTCTATCACCGGTGCCTACCCATATCCTAAATTCGCCTCTTTCACCCTCGCTTGCGGTAATGGCAGGCTTTTGGCCAGCATCCTCACTTACTCCCCCCCCAGGCCGACTCAGCCGGCCCACTTCTGCCTCTTTCCAGCTATTTTGGTGGGTATCAAATCTTGAAAAAATATTTTTAACAATTTGAACTAATTATTATGATTATGGGTCAACTTTGAGACTCAGATTTCAAAAATTGGATTCTCAAATGTGTAATAAATTTCAAATGTAAGAAATTGTTGCAAATACTTTCAGAAATGTCCAAAAATTGTCATTTCTGCAAGTGCGGAAATCAGTGGATCGATTTTGCTTGTTTTTTGGCTAAAAATATGTCTTTTAGCAATATGCTGCCACCATGGAGGTAAATAACTCCGTGCTGCCACTGTTGATGGGATAAAAGCGGAGAGAACTCCTTGATTTTTCGTTAATTTTTTGTGCCTTTCTCTATGCCACAACGTGCAAATCTTGGGACTGTTTCTCAAAAAGACTCATTAAAAGTGAAACAACTAAAAGTGCTTGCATCGCTAACTTGTTGCTCTGTAAGAGGTACTTCTTAGGAACTTTTTATTTCAATTAATCGGTTTTCTTTAAAAAAATTTACCTATGATAAAATCAAAGTTTTTTATCTGTCTGAACATTAAAATGAAGCTAGATCATGAATCCTCTCCAGAGAGATCCATCAAATCCAAAACATTGTTGAAATCCTTGGCGCATAACTTCTTCGTCTTCAGACTGGTTTACCAGCACTGCTCCAGCCCCGCTAGAAACTCCACGCTGGTATTGAACATTAGCCGAAACATGCACTGAAACCTGCACAGATCCTGGATTTTCTGATGCCTTGTGATGTTGTATTTCTTGGTGTGTCGGGCTCCACAGGCAGCACATGTGAATGGCTTTAATTGAAGGCAGGCAGTCACGTGGTTCTCCATGTTGCTCATCCTATACCTATTTTTTTGCTTTTTAAAGTTGCTAGACACTATTTCTGCAGGATAAAAACTTTCCAGCAATAACGATCTGCTTTTGACACCTGCTACAGATGGCTGATCTCTCCGACATTAAGACGCCTTTACTGCTCGCCATTCCTTGTTCTTTGAAAATGAAATCATCTCCTTGCTCTTTGAAAATGACATCAGCAGAATCTGCCTCGTTTGTATGTCTGTTTTCAGATCTATTGGGTTCTAAATGGGCGTCGGGATTTAGCAGCAAATTTGCGATGTCAATAGTAGGCAGACAGAAGCGAAGATGGCTGTGCTGCAGGATAGTGCCGTGTAAAGCTGCTTCAGCGGCAAAAATTGATTGAAAATGGCAGTCGCTGCATGCCCACTTTGGCAACATAGCCAGACTTCCCAGATGAGCCTGAAGGACACGACGTGTAACAGAAGCTTTTGCCTGGCATTTTGAAAACTCCATTCTTTTCACTGTGAAGTTGCTTGGAATATTTAGCTACGTTATGAGAATTTATCAAATATATGGTGGGTGGGTGAATAATTTGATGGTTTGTTGTGCACATATTTTCGATTGTATTTATAGTGCCATTTTTTAAAAGCAGTGGGGGAGGGGGGTTGGACCTTTGCTGACCTGAGCCTGACCCTTTTTCCATGGCTCAACCCGGTAGTAGCAAAATTAATGCAGGAGGGAAACTTAAACGTTGTAACACTGCATTTAACTGTGTATTGGGCTGGCGCGAGGGAGCAAAGCGAACCGTCAGCGCCCAGCCCCTCTTTTCGACCCAGGTGTATTGGCCTGGCGCGAGGGAGCGCAGCGACCGTCAGCGCCCAGGCCCTCTTTTCGACCCAGGTGTCATTTTCGAGGGTCAATGCTAGATCTTAATTTTGATAAGGCTCTAGCTGCCGCTATGAGCCTCTAATCGTTTTAATTCTTGTTGCATTGGAAAGAGCATTCACTAATTAGTCTAGACTCGCGTGAAAAGCCCCTAAAACCTTGTATTTCATGGTGAAAATCGAAAAATAAGTTGCCGTCCGAACTCCTGCTGCCCTGCTGCTGCTGCTGCTGCTGCTGCTGCTGCTGCTTCGCATCTGCTAATGAACGAGAGTAGGTATTCAATTTATCCCCCCCCCCCCCACCCCCCTCTCCGGTCCTTGGGCTTCAGGTATTCATTTAAAAGTCATAGCTCTTCAATTGACCAGTTCAGCATAGGCACCAGTGGTGTAGTGGTGTAAGCGGACCGGTGGCTGGTTGAAACTGGCATGTTCGAATCCTTCTCGTGAATAAAGTTTTTTTTTGTATATTTGAAGTTGAGGAAATAGCTGGTACCGTCGGCAAGCCAAAAGTAAAGATCTTTTCACCTGAAAATCGATTCCCTCGAGTGTAAAGGAAAGAATATATCAAATTTAATATTTTTTTGCATGATTTTTCACTTTCCAAACATTCGTTTTTTTAACTAAATGGTGTCTTATTCGTTTATGCAAAAAAATAAAAACAACAATTAGAAGAAACTAATTGATACAAGTCTTTTGTATGTTTAAAGTTGAGGAAATAAATGGTACCATCGGCAAGCCGAAAGTAAAGCTCTTTTCTCCCAAAAAAAACAAATGCCCCGAGTGTAAAGTCAAGGAAATTTCCCTACTACGAGTGGAATCTGCTGTGTCACCTGTATTTTGTTTGAGCGCGCATGAAAAGAGCTCTTGAACTGCGCGCGAAAACAAAATGCAGATGCCCCACAAGCAGATTCCACTCGTAGTAGGGAAATTTCCTTGACTTTACACTCGGGGCATTTGTTTTTTTTGGGAGAAAAGAGCTTTACTTTCGGCTTGCCGATGGTACCATTTATGTTTTGAGGGTTATTGCTAGATCTTTATTTTGATAAGGCTCTAGCTCGTCACAGGGAGCTTCAATCTTTCTAATTCTTTTTGCATTGGAAAGAGCATCATCAAATTGACCAAAACTCGCGAGAAATCGCTGAAAAGTTGCAGAATTGTAGTAAATTTTGTAAAAAACCATTTGTCCGAACTCCTCCTCCTCCTCCTTCTTCTTCTTCTCCGCATCTATTCAATGGAAGATAGTAGGTATTCATTTCTTCCCCCCGCCCCCTGCCCCCGGTCACTGGGCTTCATCATGTAGTCATTTATTGATAAATCTGAAGTTGGGCTAAGGTGGAATATGCCCCAGTGGTGTAGTGGTGTACGCGATTGGTCAGATGAATGAACCTGGCAGGTTCGAATCATTCTCAAGCGTTCTGTTTTATTTTTGTGTTTAAAGTTGAGAAAACAACTGGTATCATCGGAAGGCCTAATGTAAAGCTCTATTTTCCCAAAAATCGATTCTCCTAAACATAATCTAAGAAAATTTCTCAAAAAGTTTTGTTTGCCAATAGATTTGCATTGTAATTTCCGATTTGAACATTTTTTTAAAGTTTTTGTTTATTATTTATTTATTTATCCAATAAAATATTAGTTAAATATGTAACCAACATTATAAAATTTGTATTTATAAATTTTATACTATATTAAAAGTGGAAGAAATATCTGGTACCATCGGCAGGCCAAAAGTGGGTCTCTTTTCTCCAAAATTTGCAATTGACTCGAGTAAAAAGTAAAGGAAATACATTTTATACTAGTGGAATCTGCTGCATCATCTGCATTTTGTTTTTGGGCGCGCATGGAAAGAGACTGAACTGCGCGCCAAAAACAAAATGCAACTGTCCAAGCAGCAGATTCCACTAGTATAAAATGTATTTCCTTTACTTTTTACTCGAGTCAATTGCAAATTTTGGAGAAAAGAGACCCACTTTTGGCCTGCCGATGGTACCAGATATTAGCATTTTATGGTTCAAGTAATACTCGATAAGAGGGGCTTGGCGCTACCGCTCCGCTGACGCTCCGCTCGCGCAAGCCCAATTTTGTGTAATCTTATTTTATGGTGCGTTTTTTCCTAAATTGTTTGAATCATGGTAAATTTTTTTGAACCAAAAATTTAAGAAAAAGATATATAAAATAAAAAAGGTTATAAGACCCAACAAGCAGAAGATTACGCAAGCCCGGCGCCTGCAGAAGATAGGGAAGCATTTGTTGGAGCAGAGAACATGAAAGGAAGCAGAGCTCACTCGAGGCCTCTTCGAAAGGCTGATTTTCCGTCCATTCCCTTCCCTCCTTCCTTCCCCCTGCAGCAGTCATCATCCACTTCCGCTCCCTGCCTCCCATCCCTTCCCAGAGAGGTGGAGGGAGAAAAAGCGGGGAGTGGGAAGCAAAGCCGAAGTTTACCTTTGCTGCTATGCCTACACTGGGCCTTGGAAGGAGGGGGCACCCATCGATTGGTGCCCCCCTCTGGCCTCGCCCAGCTGATATAGCCCAGACATGCCCAACTCTCTGCCCCTCCCTCCTCCCTCATTACGCCTTTTAATCACTCCACACCTGGCTGACAGTTTCCAATTCCCTAAGTTTGCTTCAGCTTTTCATAGCGGCAGAAAGTAAGCCACTTGTGTCGCAAGTCTCCATTCGAATTGGCTCCATGAAATGCTCGCCGTCCCATTGCCCTCGTAAGTAAACCTCGCGCGGAAAAGTTGGGGCCCAGCGTATAGCCAGGCAGGAAGAATTGAAGACGAGAGAGCTGGCTGGGTGGCACTCTTTTGACGTCGCTTTTCTCTGCGCCACATTATTTGCACTGCCCTTTCATTGACAGTACGGTTTTGAGAGTAATTTTGGGTTTCGCAAAAGATATATAGTTCTTATTCGAGTTTATATTAGCTTTAGCCAGACATAAGCTAGAGCAAAACAAAGCCTAGCAAAGCGATAGAGACATCCGTTTCTGCTGAGAAGAGCAGTCTGGGGCATAAAATTGCATTTCGTTTTTTTGTGCTAGATGAGAGTGTTTCTGCCTGGCCAGTCATGCAATTGTGCTTTTGCTCCGATGCTCGGATTTCGAGGGCTATTTCCTATCCGAGATTTCTACAAAATGAAATATCTTGCTCATTTCAATGCTGCTTACATTTACTTACTGAACGTCATTTGCAGCATTCCATATTTGTCAAATCATCGTCTCCAGTTGCGGATTCTTGACCTTCCCTTTGAAGATCATCTAGCCAAACTGCTTCAAAGAATGGGGGCCACTGGGCAGACGCATGTGATGTCCAACGGCTATGCCATTCTGCCCATGGACCCAGCCGACGAGTCTCCCGTTCTCATACCACCCGTCCAGGTTCCCATCTCTATCTTCTCCTATTTGTGCCTAGGCATTGTGGAGGTTGAAGCGTTGGCGAACGGTGGTGGCCTGTCTCTCCGTCATCGGCGCCGCCCTCCTCAACAACTTCGCCATTGCCTTCATCCACGACCGCGTGCCCCGCAACACCTCACCCCTCCCCGACCTCTTCTTCACCTTCTTCCCTGAGGTGCCTCTTGTTCTATGCTCGGCCGAGTCTCCCAACTGAGGAGAGCCTGGGACAGATTCCCTGGACCATCCGCCTGGCGGAGTGTAGCCTGAGCGTGCTGACAGTGCTGGCCTTCCTCCTGTTCGCCTGCCACTGCCACGCCTGGATCCTCATCCGCCGCGTCGTCTTCATCGCCGCCATCGCCTACTCACTACGAGCCTTGGCCGTCACTCTCCTACAGGCTTCCTCTCACTACTCCTCTCCTTCCTCCTCCCTCGCCCACCTCTTCACGCCTCCCTCCTTTCATTGCATTCCCCTGTCCATTTAGACAGACGCCCCTCTATTCCTCTCAACCAGCGCCATCTAGATGCTGGTCTATAGGTTCCGGTCCCATCTAGTCATACCTACTGCGCCCCGGCCTCCCCGTCCCCTAGCGCTGGCCTGGTGGTGTCCAGGGCCCTGCGGGTCTTCGCCTCCTTCGGCCTGGAGTTCGCCTACCCACGCATCCTCTGCGGCGACCTCATCGTCTCCGGCCATACCATCTCACTCGTTACCTCTCCAACCATCACCCAGAAATAGCAGCATCATCCTGCTCAGGTGCTCATCTGGCACAGCGTTGGACAGTACCTGCCCCGACGCCTGGCCTTCATTGGGACAGCCTACAGCCTTCTAGTGCCTGCTTCTCTCTGCTGCATTCTACTCGCTCGCAAGCACTACTGCCTCGATGTTCTGCTCGCCTACTATCTCACCAGTCGCCTCTTCTGGTTCATTCCTGCCCTTTTTCTGTTCTTATCACCTAAAGTGGCCCATTAACAAAAAGAGCTCGTTTGACCGGCTCATGACCAAAACAAGACATGGGCGTAAATTATAATTATGCTGGCTTAGCTGAGATTTGGTGTCTTTTCTCTGCGTTGCTTAGAAGTGAGAATCAAAGAATGGCTGATCATCCAGGCTGTACCATGGAATACTGGAGCGGGGTAAGGGAGGGGAGAGTGTCCTGTCGCAAGTGTTCTGGTTCCGGGGATTGCTGTGGATGGAGCAGGACGCACCGGAGTGGAACGTTTGGCAGAATCGTCTCCTCCCGCCCGCCTGGCTTCCTAGCTTCTTAGCTCACTTTCTTGACAATGGGCGTCCATGATGCCTTTTCATTATGCTTTTCGCATCCATTTCTCAGCTGATTTTGTATTTTTATTGCCTTCATTTTGCAGGGAGCCAATTCTAGTCAATCGATTTATCGTCCATGTACCATCCATTTCTGAACTCATGTACCAAAGACAGATTTTGCATTGCTGATTGGCGATACCTCATTGAGTATTACTTGTTTCTTGCGCTTAGATTGCTATCGCTTTAGATTGCTTCTGAAAGGGCAAAAGTTTTAGATCAACTCTTGCTGTAGTCCAATCTTTGTCAATTTTCATTTACCATCCGTTTGACAACAAGAAAAACGATGATTTGATACTGCACATTTTGACGCCAATTATGTTTTTTAATTGAGTGAAGGCAACCCCATTCTAGATTCGTAATACTTGGAGCGTTTCCTTTTTTGCATTGCTGCCCCGTCAAAGTCATAGAGACCCTCTCTTAACTGTTAGTTTTTACAGGATGTTTGCGTAAATAGTCAGAAACTTGGCTATGCTTGGCTTTATCCCAGAGTATTACAAGGGCAGTTGGAGACATGAAATCCCTGTACAAGAATGTCCCTGGTTTCCAAAGATAATGCCACTAAAGGGAAACCCCAATCAATAACAGCAAAAATTGATGGGTTTTCGGCAATAATATGCGCAAAGTAAAGTTACAGCTTGCAAAAGGCGAAAAACTCAGGCGGCTGAATATCACTGGGCACATCTCACTTTTGGGAAATGAAGCCAACGAAATGTCTACCTAAATTGACCAAAAACGGTAAATAACTGCAAACGTTGGCCAGGAAACTATAGGAAAAACTCTAAGGCTGGTATCACATTTGGCCTAAGCTGGAGTGTTGGAAGCTGCCCTCTAGTCGCCCCCCCCCATCCTCAAATGGCCACCGCCTCTGACTCTAGCGCTGCTGGGCCCATCCGAAGGTTTCCAGTCTGCAAACAGCACCAACTTTCAACCAAAGCCAACGTCTGATGCTAAATTAGCTTAAAGAGATTTTTCATTTTTTTTGTTTATTAATGATACTGCTTTCTACGCTCGAAACTTGCACAAATAAAGCATGAAAAAGAAAATTGATGGCTCAATACAGAAGCAGTGAAAGACCTTGGCAGGACTCTTAGGTGGTTTGGCCTTGAGCGGAGGTGGGCGATGGAGTGCGATTTCAGGACTGAGTGGGTCTTCCTCGTCGGCTGCTGCCAAGTCCTCCCAGGGCCAGGTTTCCAGGACCCAGTGCCTTGCCTCCTCCACTCCTGTCCCACTCGCCCCACTCTCCTAAAAGTAAACCTCTTTTCGCTCACGCCAGTCTCCATTTCAGTGACTTTTAAAGCTGCCAAAATACAACATGCATAACATTGACCTCATATAGTTTATTTGAGGACTGTTAAAAGAGAAACTTTCGCATCAATAGGTTTACGATAGGCTCCTTCCAGAAAGCAAAATGCAAATTTGTCAAAGCGTCAGAAATCTACTTTTGCTAATGCCCAACCTGAGCAGCGTTGGTGAGGAGCGGAAGAAGGTGGCTGTTCCAGAGCTGGACAAGCCAGTCCCGACTCTCCCGCGCGGACAGCGGACAGGCCAAGAAGGCCTCCGGGCCCACTGCGCTCCCGCCCACGCCCTCCAGACTCTCAAAACCAACCCATCCTCCGCCATCCACCAAGCTAGGGGTCTAGGCTGACCTGGTTGATGTGGAGCCAGAGCTTGGGGAGCCAGTCGATGACCTGGAGGAGGAGGGTGCGGTTGGGCAGGGCCGCTTCCGCCTCCGCCTCCAGCAGGCGACGCCGAAGCCAGCGACTCAGCAGACCTCGCACCGGCTCAGACTGCGGCGTCAGCAGGATCATCCTCCAATCCCCCTTCTTTCCCCCTCTTCCCCTTTCTTCTATTGCCATCAACAAGCCCGGAAATCCATCCCCTATGAACCGTAAGCCAGGCGGAAATCCAACCGGAAGTCATGGTGCAGTTGGAGGTGGCAGGCGCGGGTGTCGGCCAGTGTCCCGATGACCACAGGTCCCGCAGCAGCATCCGGCGGCAGCAGGCGCAGCACAGAGCCCAGGTCGGGCCCACTCAGGCGCTCCAGGCCCTCCACCACGATGACTGCCGGCAGGGCCTCGCCCTCCAGCAGCGGGGCCAGGGCCTCGCGCAGCTTGGCCGCAGCCTCCGGCCCCTTGGCGACGCTGAGGACGACAGAGGAGCCGGAGCCCTTGGCAGCGAGCTGGGCGGCGAGGTGTCGGGCGAGGGCGGCCTTGCCGGTGCCGGTGGCGCCGGCGATGAAGGCGCGGCGGTGCTCGGCGAGGAGGTGGAGCTGGCGCATGAGGATGGAGCGGGGGACGAGGGCCTGGAGGGCCAGGGCGTCGGTGCGCTCCTCGGCGACGCCGCGGAGGAGGAGGGAGAGGCCGGCGGCCTGGTCGGAGGGGGAGAGGAGGGGGCCGTGGGGGCTGGTGGGTGAGGGCGGGGAGAGGGGCTGGCGGGTGACGGCGGCCAGGCGGTAGGCGAGGACGCTGTCGCAGAAGTTCAGGTCCAGGTTGGCCACCGGGTCGATGCGGTGCACGTACTCCTGCAATGGAGGCGCCTGATATTTGAGGGCTCTGAGGTTGATAGACAAGTAGCTGGCTGGCACTGGCCAAACCAGGAGGCTGCTTTCCGATTTAGCTTGGATAAGGAGGTGGAAGAGAATCAATGGTAGAATATGATGGGTGAAAGGTACGTTGAAAAGACGGGATAGCTGAGCTTCCAGCTGGCCCCAGTGGACGGGGCCGTTGGGGAGTGGGAGGCGCCCCAGGAGCTGACGCTCCCCGCCGGCAGCCAGAGCCTCTGCCTGCCCCGACAGGTCGCGCAGCAGCCAAACCGGCAGTCCTTCTTTCGCGCCTATCAACCCCTCTTCAGTCCATCCTCCATCTCCCTCAGAAGGATGTCTCACCGAAGACAAAGCCCTGGCCGGGGTTGAGCAGAGGGCGCAGAGAGCGTCTGGGCCCATAGTCCGACTGGGTCCCGTCCAGATGGTCGTCAGCCGGCAGCAGGGAGGCCTGGCTGCCGCCGTGGGACCTGAGCCCCCGCTCTCGCGTCAGCTCTGCCTTCAGGGTGGAGTTCTCGTTCTGTCAACACCTTCATTCAGCCTCCCGCCTTCTCAGCTCCAGTTGGAGTACCTTGAGCTTGTGGAGCTGCTGGCGTAGCTCGTCGAGCTGCTGGCGACTGGTAAGGGCGTCGAGGCGAGCGTCGGTGAGGACGGTCTCTCGCTCGCGGAGCTCGTGGCGGAGGGCGGAGACGACGGCGGAGGGATCCGCAGGGTCGGAGGGGCGGGCGGGGCTCTCCTCTCGCGAGGCCTCCTCCACGTCAGACATGGAGCCCTTCTTGCCGTTGGCCGAGCTGCTGCTGCCGCCGGGAGCTTTTGGGCCACCCTTGAAGGCGCGACTGAAGCTGGAGCGAATCTGCAAGCAGCCACAGGACTTAGGAATGAGACTACGACGACTGATTCTAGACGGAAGCCAAGGCCTGGACCACAATCGTCTAGTGCAGGTACTTATGGGGTCGGGGACAAATGGAGGGGATGAATATTGGCCTTATTTGCTCTGTCTACCTGTTTCGGGTCGATGGAAGCAGCCTTCATCTTCAATATGCTAGGCTAGTACAGGGGGCCAGGGGGCATAAAAAGAGAGATTAAAGAAGACTGACCCAGGAGCGCTTGGGGTTCTTGGTGAGTCCATTGACAGGGGAAGCCTGGTCCTTGGAGTCCTTGGAGACGGAGGAAGATGCGGAGGAAGCCTTGTCGCCCTTGGAGCCCTTGGAGGAGTTGGTGGAGAGGGAGGAGCGCTGGGAGACGGAGGAGACCAGGGACTCCGAGCTCCCCTGTCGGTGGCCCAGGTTCCCCTTCTCCCCCTGCTGCTGCTGCTGTTGGTTGTTGTTGAAAGTGTGGCGGCGACTGAGGCTGGGGCTGGGCGGGGCCACGATGCCCTGACTGGTCACCCCGGGCCCCGGAACTAGGCTGGCCAGGGACTGCTTGCGCGGCGTCCCCTGGCTCAGCCCCGCTGCTGACGACATCTCCCGCAGGACGTCACGCAGCTCTTCCACCTCCTTGTCCTGCAATGCCACTTTGCGCTTGGAGGAGGAAGAAGGGGTTTTAGCGGAAGAAATAGGATGAGAAGAGTGAAGAAGTGTGGAAGACCTTGCGGTGCTTGTCGACAGAGAGGTCCTGAATCTTGCGCGCCATGCGCTCCAGAGCCTTCTCGAAGGCCTGGACAATGCTGGTGTAGGAGGACTGCTGGTCGTGCAGGCTGCGAATCTGCTCCTTGTAACCTTCCACCTCCCTCAACAGCTTCCGCATCTCGCTCTCGTACTTCTCCCCCGCCTGTCAACCAAGCCTCTTCTACTCCCCACCCACACTCCTACTCTCAGGCTCACGTAGTAGGAGGAAGAGTTGCTGGCGAGGCTCAGTTGGCTGTCCCTCAGGGCGTCCACGGGGGCCAGAGCGTAGGCCATGGACTCACCGCGGCCTACACTCAGCGCCCTGCCGGGCGAAAGGGGGCCGTAGGCCGATTCGTTCCTGCCAATTGATGCTTTGATGAGGGAGGGATAGAAGAATGGAGGGTAGGGGGGAAACGGGTGGAGGCCGGCGGGGCTGAGAGGCTCCTCGCCGATGAGGGCGGAGGTGCGCTGTATGAGGTTGGCGTAGATGTTCTCCCCGCCACTTGATTGGCTTCGTCCAGCACTGCGCCCGCCGCGAGCTTGCAGCGGTGGTGGGCCTATCATTCATCTTCCTTTTCTCATATTGCCTCTGGCTAAATAGACGAAAGCTTTGTTAGCGTTGACGCAAATGGACGCGGACGAAAGGTTGTAAGCAGGGAGCAGTAAGCTTGAAAAGATTAAGCCAGCATAAAACAACTCCTTAGCTCAAAAGTAGATGAAATCAAAAGCAGCAATTAGTTCGCATCTCTTTTTGGCATATTGATCTCATCTACTTTTGAACTAATGAGCTCACTTATCTCGAACCTAATTAGAAGTTAGAGTTTAGGTAGTGCCGTCACCTGGTGCATTGCCGTTGGCTGGCGGGTAGTCGAGGCAGATGGCAGGGTTCTGAGGTGAGATGCGCAGAGGCGGTGCTTTCTTGGCCTTTCTTTGACTGCCCGGCGAGGCAGGCTCGATCATGGAGCGACTCATGGAGCGGGCCGGCTTGGCTGCAAGCCAGCACACATACTGCCACACTGCCGGCTAGCCATCCAGGGACTGGCAAAGGAGGGGACCCTGGGAGACACTGCGCCTGCCACCAAGCATATAGGCGAAAGAGGACAGGCCCTTGTCTGCTGGTTAGTGTGAGTCTAGTAGGGGCCAGAGAGCAGAGGAGGATATGAAGCAGGAGGGGACAAAGACTGGGTTAGTGGCTCAGAGATGCTTGTATGACTGGCGGCCAGCAGAGATCGATAGGGGCCCTGTGAGTCATTGGGAGGACCGGGCCATGCAAGCCACTCCGGGGGCAGACAGCAAAAGCAGTTCTGGGATAGCTCAGCCAGAGGAGACAGAAGTAGAGGTGTGTTACCGTTGGATGAGTGTCGCCAGGTAGCGTCCTCGGGGCCCGAGGCCAGGCTGAGGCCGGTCTTGGGCATGGGGTAGCGGCGAGGACTCACCTGGAAGTTAGGGCCCAGTTTGCCTAGAAGCAGAAGAAGAGAGGACTGAAGAAGGAACCATGGCGGCTAGGGCACTGTTGGTGTGCTGTTGGTAGTACTGCTGGGGGCCGCCCATCCGCCCTCGGCATTCGCTCTCCGAATAGTAGCCTCAATTCGATTGGGTCACTCAGTTACTGAGATTGGCAGAAGAAATGCTGTCATGAAAACATGGCGACATATCTTCGTGTCAGCCTGGACAGCTAAGTGCTGAAAGCTATATTGGTTTGCGACATAAACACAGAAGTGACCTTAGTTTCCAACGGAAATGTTATTGCACTGTTACACTGTCACCCTTTATCCTAATAACATGTGCGAGAAGGTGTGACAGAGTGACAGTGTAACAGTGCAATAACACTGAATACGGCGGGTGTGCAAAAAATGAGACTGCGCGGGAAAAAAGAAGAGTAACCAATGAGGTGTCGTTTGCGGTCGAGGGAGTGGAAGCCTGAGAAGGGAGCTGCAGCGTCGGCCATGAATCCGCCGCCTTGTGCTGAGCCGGGTCGGGCCCCATAGGCTGGCCCCATCTCCACGGCCTCCGACGTTCGCACCAGCTTCAGCCCGTTGCCCAGACTGCGCCCGCGTGGCCCCGCCAGACCTCCATCATTCACTTCACCCTCCTGTAGCCATCTGCCTTTGCTCTGGGGACCCCTTGAATATTGGGAGTATTTTTGCGCAAAAATAAATACACTATTTAGTCCAAAATGTGGGTTTTGGCTTTCATTAAGGTTCTTAGCAGAAGCATAAAAAAGAACTGTTTTTGGGGACTTTAGGGAAAAAGAGGAAAGTAGAAACCCTGCGTCTGAGGTCGAGGGGGCCGTTGAGTGTGTGGTAGAGGCCGGACTTGGGGGCCTGGGGCCCCTGCGAGGAGGCTCTCATCTGGCCCAGCACTCCTCCGCCTCAACACCCTCTTCTCATTAGCAAAGGGTCAAAAGTAGGCAGAAAAGAAAGGACCGTTCATCTGCTGGCTACGGGGGCGAGCAGGGCTGGCGGTGGTGGGCTGAGCTCCGAGGCCGCGGGCTGAGGTCCGACAGGCTTGGAGAAGAGCGTCGATGGACTCCTGCTCAGAGGCCGCCCTCTGCGACACCTCTCGGCTTCCTGCAAATATCACTATTTCTTTCCTGTATTTTTGCCTTTTTTCTATATCCTGTCTGTATCCTGAGGGCTTTGGAGGGCCTAGAGGATGATGAGAGATTCCGGCTGAAAAAAGGAAATAAAGGTTTCATTTTAGGACACCTACTTACTATCCACTTCAAAACTGATATAGTCGACAAGCATAGCCAGAAGAATGCGGACCTTTGAGTGCGGCTGCCTGCTGGAGCTTCTTCTGCTGCTGTATGGCGGCGATCTGCCGCTGAGTGGCGGCCACTTTAGGATTGGAGGCTCCGATGCCGCGTCCGAAGGCAGCCGTCTCCTGGCCGGAGGAGGCGGTGAGGTCCTCCGTGGACACCTCCTCCAAGTTCTCCGACACCCCACTGCTGATGGACGAGCTGTCCTCGAAACTGCAACACACCCTCTCTTGCCTTGGCGGGAAAAGGCTGGGAGGGAGCCTGTGTTTGTTGGTGAGTGGGGGGATTCTCACGCACTGCGGGCCTTACTTTGCAAGGCGAAAGAGGCGGTGGGAGTAGGCTGCAATGAGGGCCTCTAGCATCCTGCCCCCAAGGTTTCAGGCTTTTAGCGCCCGCTTTTGTGAAGCCTTCGAAGCTAGTCCAAGCCTATTTGCACTTATAGGGGGAGTTGGAGGGGAGGGGAAGGGGGACCTGGCACTGAACTTGAGACGCCAACGCCCTTCCTTGTGGGGCTGTGAGGGGAAGGGGCTGAGCGATTTTCACACGGCCAGTGAAATTGCACTCGCACTCTGTCCCTCGCCAACCTTGGCTCGCTCTCTCTGGCTTCTTGGACAAGGAGTGCCTCTTTCTCCTTGTTCAAGAAGCCAGGGAGAGCTAGCCAAGGAGCACTCAGGCCATGCAAACCTCGCTTCCTCCCCAGCTCAATCTCAATCGACTTCTGGCCAGAGGGCAGGGGGCCTAATTGCACTTCTGCAGCTTTGCGGCAGCCTAATAGTCCCACTTCGCAGCTAATAGTCCTACTGGGCTTAAAAGGGAGGGGAGGTTGAGACTAGTATGGGGCGGGTGTGCATGTGAGAGATACAAAGGGCCGTCGGCCACATCCGTTAGGGGCCAGTGGTCTCTCCAGTGGCCAGGGAGGGAGAGCGCGCGCCAATAATCCGACAGCTCTGCGTGACAAAGTGCTCTCTCTCTTTCGCTCCCCAGGCCCTCCTGTGGCAAATATTTCCGCTCTCCAGCACACACACACACAGCAACCACTCTCACAGCCATGGCCTGATATGGAAATGAGCTCAAGGGCCGCCGCTCTGGCCCTCCTCTATGTGGCGTTATTAGTCCAGGGGGCTCTCTCCGAGCAAGGAGAGCATGCCAATTGAGGCCGATTGACAGCGGAGGAGTGCGTGGGGGGAGGAGGGAGACAGCAAAGCCTCCCATTCGAGGTCACTGGAGGGGACAGAGGCACTGAGTCATCCAGAAAGCCAAAAGCCGCCCTTACGTGGTGTTCTCGGAGGAGTCCAGGTGCCAGCTGCACTCCAGCGAGTAGAAGTCCAGGTCCATGGCTGAGGAGGAAGTGCGAAAGGAGGGAGGCTCGATTTGGCCTGAGCCTGACGACCCTGAGATGAGGCCAATTGAGAGGAGGAGCGGATGGGTGCAGGGAAGAGGCTCTGAGGAGATGAGGTGGACTTCTGGGGAGACAAGAGGGGTGGAGAAGGGTGAATGTGGAAAAAGGGTGGGTCGGCCTTTGGAGCGGCAGTGGAGCAGAGAAGGGGCCTGTCAGAGGGCATCAGACCTCAAGCGTGTCTCCTCAGAGAAAGAGCACACTTGTGGGGCAGGAGGGGGCCATTTGAATCCTCCCAGAGATCTCATCGCGGCATGGCCAGATTTTTTTACCCTTGCTAATGGCTGTCCCTTTTCTGAATGGAATAGCAACTTGCTGGGGAGGGCTGAGCAGATGTCAGGCGAAATGAAGCTCAGGGCAGTAGCCGAAAGTCAGTTAGGGCAGGGGAAGGGAAAAGCCCACCCAAGCTGAGCGGGGGGAGCGTAAGAAGGTGATAGAAAGCGGGCGAAGGTGGCTAGGTTGTGCAAATAAATGGCTGGGAGCAGGCAGGAGCAAGGGAAAGGAGGGGAGGGCCAAGATTGTAATAACAAGCGAAAGGGCGGCACACTTTCTGCTGCCACAAAGCGGGCCTCACCCCCTAAAAAGTGAGCCCCGCTACATCAAGATACCAGCAGCCTTCATAGGCAGGCAGTGGAGAGAGCAGGGAGAGTGTGTGTAAAAGTGTCACGTCTCTCTTTTGGCGGTGAGGAGTGGAAGAATGTTTACGAGGCCTGCCTGTCGTTTTTTCGGCGAGGTTAGGATGAAAGGCGGTTTGCGTAGAGAGGGAGTAGGGAGGGGATTATGCAAACCCAGCCAGGCGGAATTGCGTCGGAAAGAAGCGGATTGGGGGGAGGGCATAACAGGTGTTGGAAATGGGGGTGCTGAGGACAATGAAGCCAGCTGAGGTGATGGGGCAGACTTCGTTTTGCCTCCCAGAACAGGCCTACTACTTTGAACAGGGAGGGTATTTTGGAAGGCCCAACAGTATGTTGGGCAGGATATTGCAGCTTGGTTTGGACAGTAGAGGAGGAGAGAGTGAGGGAGGCTGGGTGTTGAGTTGGCAGAGGTGGGAGTGGAGGGTGACAATTAGAGGCCATAGATCAAAAAGCGAGCGTTGCGTCCCCCTGCTGGGCGAGAGAGACTCCGCAACACTGCACCGCTCCCACACGCAACTCCAGCCCCCCTCCGCATCCGATTACCACTGCGACATAAATAACCGGAGCACTAATCGCATTTGCCTAGGCCACCTTGCCGCGCAGTCATTAGCGCATCCTAAACTCACACACACAGACACACACTCACCAGCACACTTCATTCACTCCACTTTCAGCCCCATCTGTTCCTCACTTAGCCCAAGTGCAAGAGGTGCAGTGGAGAAGGGAGTGAGGATTGACTGGGCTTGCTTTGGGGGCCAAAGTGGGCTGTTGGGGCAGGAGTTGCGAGGGCATAGCAGAGAACAGATGGCCAGCGAGGCACTTGGTCACAACAGACCCTAACCCTCACTTCCGGCCTCCCATACTCTGATGTCTCAAGCAACACATTGCTCTGCTATTTCTACTGGCCATCAAATTTACAACTACTCCAAGTACCTAGAAAAATATTTAACAATGAAGTGAAAAGACTTTTTCTTCAAATTACAACCTATGTCAAAAGCTGCTTCAATGAGACGAGAAAATGGTCGGGTGGGATCACATTTGGTAGTCGGGGGGCTTAGTCTGAAGCGTGTGTCTAGTGCTGGGCAGGGCTGGGCAGTGGCTGGGCTGAAGGGTGTGCGAAGAAGGCAACATCTGCTGCTGCGATAAATGCCCTTCCTTCCCACCCTCTCCTTTCTTCCCCATCAACACCCCAGGCCTCTTTCTCTGCTTCATGGCCGCGACCCACAGAGGACACCCAAGGGGATCATACCCTGCCCTAAACCCCTCAATGCAATTAGCTGCTCTAAACCAGCAGATGAACTGGCAGAGGATATAGTCACACTGCTCGAGCTGCCTGTTTATCAGCCATGGTCTGCCCTGCTTAGCTGAGGGCTTGGGCAATCAGTTACCTGAGGTCGCGGTCCCAACGGGGAGCTTCTAGGCTTCCAGCGCCCCTAACAAGCCCGGCATAGCATGGATGCGCTGTCTAACAAGGGCGTAGGGGGGGTCACTAGGCTATGCATGAGGCTGCTACCCCCAGGTGGGGGGCAGTAGTGTGCCATAATGAAGCGCGCACCGCCACGACCTTGGGAGGAGGCGGGGAAGAGAGAGAGGCTTTCAGAATAGAGGTAGTAGAGTGCTGGCTTTATGAGGCCAGGGAGGAGAGGAGGCGTGCTGCCTGGTACAGAAGCGCCAGAGCTTGCATCGTTAAAAAGTTTCCCTCTCTCCGCATCCACTCAGCCTGCGAGCCTGGGAACACTGGCCCCTCAAATTGACCAAGGGCCCCCCCCCCACCTCTTTCACAGCCACACAGGCTTCAGCACTTTTTTCTCTCCCCCTCACTGCTGCTGGTGTGGGCCGTGGAACAAAGGGCAGGCCTGTGTGAAATAGATGGGCAGCAGAGAGAGGAGGCTGTTGGCATTTGGCCCGCGGACTGGCAATCAGGGAAGTGTGAGTGGTGTGGAGTGAAAAGGGGAAGATGAGAGTGGAAGGAGGCAACAAAAGGGTAAGGGAGGGCGCACCTGTCGTTGAGAGGGTCGGGCTTGCGAAGACTGTCCCGAACTGCTTCCAGGCCCTCGCGGAAGCGGGCTTCCATCTTCTGCGCGTACATCGAAATACCTGACAATGATCACCTTCTTACAGCACTTCTTTCCCGTTGGGAGTAGGAAGGGAGGTACATTTTTTAATAAACTCAAGTCAGATCAAAATTCTGTTAGCGAACATACATTATAAGAGCTAGAGTTTAATATATTGCACAAACCATTAACAAAGGTTTTTTTTTAAATTTTTGTTTGCATGTATGTATTCAGATATTTTCAAACTATCCAAAAATAGTTTCCTGATCAGGGAACATTCGCAAAAACAAGTTTTCTCAGCATAAAATTTAACCAGACAAAAAACAAGTTCGTGGCTACTTTTCTTAGACCAATTTTTCCAGCATGAAAAACGCCGTTCAGTGTAGCATGATAGAGCTAAATACGCAAGCAGAGCATCCTGTCTAAAAATGAGCAGCCTTTTTAGTCGGCAGCTTCTCCAATGCAGAGCGCCTGGGACTGAGAATCAGCGTCAGCTGCTGCCCCCCTTCCCCACCATCTTCTTTTTTTAGCCCCACATAAACCGCCCACGTAAAGCCCCCCTCAGCCCCCATAAGCCGCAGCAAATACCTGCAGCCTCCATCCTTAGCCTATTCACCTCCCCCAAATGCCTGCCACCCCCTATCCTCTTCCTCCCTCCCCTCTGTGAGCCTGTCCACCCCTCATGAGCAGTGCAAAGGAGTGACCAGCGTCGGAGATGTAATCGTTGGCAAGACTGCCGCCGCTGAGGTCAGCCAGGGCGCCGGCGATGGCGTCACCTGCTGCCTCCTCCTCCGAAGCTTCAGACACGGGCAGCAGGGCACCGCGAAGTGGAGCCATCGCCTCCAAGCCCTCCTCCTCACTCGGCCCACCTGCATCTCCTCTCCTCAGCAGTCAAAAGCAGCAATCGAAGAAAAATATGGAATCGATAAAAACTGTTAATGGAAGCTGAGTTTATAATGTTTTGCTAGTTTTGCCATAAAAGCAATTGTGAAGGCGTGAACTGATGCGAAGGCTTTGAGGACGCGTTTCTATTTCTAATTGAAATTTCTATTTTTCAAGTTTCTATTTCAAATAGATTCTAATTCCCATATATGTCAGCGAAAATACCTGGCTCAGGCTTCGCCTCTTTCACTGGGGCAGGCTGGGCTGCGGCATCTGAGGCAGTGGACGAGCTCTGGCCTAAAAGTTGCTAGTTTGCATCACTGAAACTTGTAGAAACAAGAGTCGGATGGTACCGGGCTGCTCGGAGTAGCCGAGGTCAACCGGGGCAGCAGGACTTTTAGCTCCGGGCAGGGCCTTGTGATGCGTCATGGGACTCACCACGCCCACCGTCGGACTGGCCGCCTTCTTCTCTACCGCCTCCGCCTTCACTGGGGCCTTCAATTGCTCCACATCCTCCATGTCTTGTACTGATTACGGAAATCTTTCCTTTTTCATCACTCAAATGGCTCAGGTCTAAGAATTGGATGGAAGCGAAAAAGAGGGGGTTACCTTGAAAGCGGCAGAGGATGCGGAGCGACTGGGGCCGGGCGGTGCTTTGGAGGGGGCGCCGAGGGCTGCGTTGGAAGTGGAGGGACGCAGCTTGGAGGCACTGGGCTTTGGAAGCGATGCGCTGGTTGCTACAGAAGTCTTGGACGGTGTTCGCAGTCCTCCACCACCGCTTTTGGCATTCAAGGCCTGCAACCCAGCTCTCACATGTTTCGTCCAGGGGATTTAGTGTTCTTTCTCATTTAGATTTATAATGCAGTAAACCCATGGAAAATCGTAATTTTGTGAAAGTGATAGTATTGCAACAAGACTAACATTGCGAAAACGCATTCAGGATTTGCTAAACTTGTCCAAAAAAGTTGAAAAGTAGAAATGGCTGGAAAGTAGAAGTAGAAGTGTACTATGGGCGAACCTTGACAGCCATGGTGGGCTTTGGGGCCTTGAGCCCGCTCTGCCGAGTCTCCTCGCCTGGCTCGCCGCTGCCTCCCGGCGATTTCCTGCACATTCTCCATCTCAGCCCTTTGGGTAGAAGAAGAAGAGGGCGAACGAGGATGATGGTCCAGAGTGGGCGGAGCCGTCGGGGCTGGAGGCTGGATTGGAGGCTTCGTAGGCGCTGTCCGCCTCAGACTCCTCTGCTCTCGTCTTGGTCCTTGTCTTGGGCGTCTTCAGTCCCCTGCTCACCTTCGAGGCTTCAGCTCGACTGGTCGTTGGAGCCTCATCTGAAGGGAGGGAGGATTTGGACTGGGTGGGGGGAGTGAAAGGAGGAGCAGAGACCTTTGCTGATGGGCACCTGTGCGTAGGTGGAATCGGAAGTCTCCGAGCGGCTGCTGCTGAACCCGCTGCTGCTCTGGCTTAGCCTGCATTGTTGGGGAGCTTAGGTTAACCTTGGAAATGTAGAACTATTTTCTAGTTTTAGCAAGCCTGTGAATTTTGACCTGTATCAACTGTCCTATTATCTTCCACAGGTTTCAAACTGCCTACAGGGAGAAAATAAGCCAATAAAAAAGAAGGCAACTTGGAAGAGGCCTTGACGGCGGTCCGCTTGGGACTGGAGAAGAGCTTGAACTTGTCCAGCATAGGCGGTTCGCTTTTCCCACCCAAGGCTGATGGTCGGGCGGGACTGCTGCTGGCTGGCTTCGCCACTCCCGTTTTTGTCACAGGCTTGATCGTCTTCCCGGGCGGTTTCAGGCCTGCAGTTGCCATTCTCGCCTTTTTTGATGCCAGAATTTTTGCCGGGAGAAGTTGGGGAGCTTGGGAAAATTGAAGCATGCTGACCTCGGGAAAACAACTCTGGGCCTTGGGATTGGACACGCCTGGGGTGTGGGGAAGGAGCAATGGCCTCCATGAAGGTTGCTGCCCCCGAGTGATGTCACAAAGGGGATCTAGAAGATGGGCGGTGGAAAAACTGACCAGTCTTGGCGCTGGCGCTGGGTGGAGCGAGCTTGCTTTTCCCACTGCTTACTGTCACCAGACCTGGAAATTCGCAATATTTATAGTTTCAATTCTATGGAAATGTCCCTAGCTTTCTCAGCCCCTCCAGATCCCCTCTCTGCCCTCAAAAACACTCCCCCGACTACCAAGACTGAAGTGAGGCCAGAATGCCGAAGGCTAAAGCTTGGGTAAAAAAAAGGTGGGAAGAGAGTGATTGACAAGCACACCGCCTGACGAGCAGAGCAGCTAGAGAGCCTCACTGGGCGTAACGAGCTGTCTGACCACCAGGTCTCCTCTCTGAGCATCGGGCAAGGCCCCCCTGCCCCAGTCACTGGAGGCCTCTCCCTCCCTCAACAGCGCATCCAATTGCCCACTGACCCCCTTACGCGGCCTACAAGGGCGGATTAATGAGCTCGCCCCCACCTCAAAGAACAGATGGACCTTTCTCGGCTCTCGTCTAGGCCGTCTTTGGCGCACAGCAGAGCCTGTCTAATATTTACCTCTCTGGCCCTCTCTCCTCCTGCCCCTGGATTCCATCCGGAAGTGTAGCGGAAATGCCTTCGCAATTCTAAGAGGAGTCTTGCGGCTACAAGTCCTAGACCTTTGAGGGTCTGGCGGGAGCGCAATCAGACATGGGCGCGCCGCCGCCAGACACACATACTCAGATCCCTAAAGCCCTCTCGATTACATGAGCCTTCCAACTCCTCCCTCTCCCTCATACTCTCCACCAACACCCCCTCTCTGCCACCTCCCGCCTGCCCTTCTCCCTAAAGCCGCCCTCAGCTGTACGAATGGGAGGAAGCTCAAAAAATGACGAGCTCTCTCCGCTCCGAAATTGCCGGCCGCCCCCCTGAAGAGGATTGACGGGCTGGCATTATCGCCCCGCAAACATCTGCCCTTTGGAGCCCAGGAAGAGAGAGGCTGAATCTCCTGTAGGCCAGCTTTTGCAGACTCAAAGGGCCCTGTGCCTCTTTCTTAGAAAGGAGGACAATGAGTGGCGGCGGGCTACAAATGGACGGAACCATCTGCCCCCTCCTTTGTAGGGCCAAATGCGCCCCGGCAATGTGGCGCACGAAGTGGAAAGGGCCATGTATATGCATGGGATTTATGAGGCAGCGAGGAGAAAGTCAAGAGCCCATGGTCGAATGCTGGAGATGAGGTAGGGCGTGGGGGCACAAAGAACCGCCAAGGCCTCTCCGCGTGGGAAAAAAACAGCTCTCAAGGGCGCCTTTCTCTTTCCAGAGGGCCAGTCCATAGGCCCACATATCGACTGGCCCCTCGTAACTCAAGCAGGCTTCAGCTGTCAATAAATCAGCCATTATGCTGCGCCAGCTAGAGCGATAAATAAATGACAATTTTTCCAACAGAATGACCAATATTGGCCAGCCTGTCGGTTCGTAGCCAAACAAGCCAGCAGTCAAGAGGCAAAGTTGTGGACAATTTGCTAATGACTGCCACCTCTTCATAAAGAGCCATGCTCAGGCAGTAGATAAATAGGCAGCCTCGTAAATACGGGCTAGGAGGAGGCTCCATTATTTGCCCATAAATGCCACTCTCGCGCCCTCCAGCCCATAGACCAACAGAGTAGTACAGTTTGAAACAGAGGGCAGGAGGTGAAAAAGAGGAGGATATTTGGCGGGCTCTGGGGTGCTGTGGGGGAGCTCTGCTCTCTGATGACAGCCCCCCAGTCTTTCATCATGCCCGCCACCCCTCCCACACACCAGACAGGCCCCGCATATCCCATGGCATAAACAAGAGGGACAAGGTGTAGGGGGGACGAGGGGGAGAGCGGCCTTCTATTATGAGCATCCCTCTTCCTCTTCTGCCTGGTGGGAGGGCTGGGTTGACGGATGCAAAATCGAAGCGCTCAGGGGGGAGAGGATGTGGCTGGGTGGGAGGCAGGCATGTTTTTGCAGCCACACGCAAGGCAAGGTCCCTTTCTGAATGCGGGATTAGCTAGATGCCCATCTGCCCTGGCTGGGACAGGAATTGTCTCTGTAATCCAGCTTCTCACAAGCTCCTGGAATAGGCCGGGGGTTCTATCAGCTGCAAAGAGAAAGCCTCTCCCTGTGTGTAGACTGCTTGGAGGGGGGACAAAGAGCGGAAGGTGAGTGTGCCAAGGGTCTTTGGGGGTGTATGGGCGTGGAGGCTATAGGAGGTAGAGAGAGGAAAGCGTAGGATGCAAATAAACACCTCCTGGAGGGGCCACACACACACACGGCTGGATGGAGTGAGAGGAGTTCCCCTTCCAAACCGCCCAAGCCACTTCAGCGGATGCGCACAGATCCTTCTCCCCTCCCGCCACTCAGCAGAGGAGGGCCACCCACACCCACCCAGAGGAGGGGCTGCATTTCCATAGCTCCTCTGGAGAAGCCTGCTGCATCCGATTGAGAGCAGCTGTGAAGAAGGCTGTACCTTTGCTAGGCGACGGTTTGGGAACTTCGCTGGGCGGCTGTAGCCGTCCAGGAATCCCGCTGCTTTTCATCCTCAACATTGATTGACTGATGAGTTTGCCTTGAAAACAATGAACAAATGAACGACAATGAAGAGGCTGAATTGAACCACTTCTCTATGATTGAACAAAAGTGAACGGTTCCGATTTCAGGCTCATGTAAAGAGCTTCCGACGAAAAGCAGAAACCTGGTAGTTTCTGGAGGCGCAAGACGAGAAGGAGAGGCAGTGGAGGGTAGAGATGAGGTAGGAGGCTGGGGATGGCGAAGGCTTGGAGAGGAGGAGGCCGTAGCTTTGGCCTTCGCTTCCTGCTTGTAGCGGCTAAGACTGAAGAACAGTCCGAGGATAGACTTGAGCTGCCCGTCACTGATGTCTGACAATTCCAGTCCCAGATGAATGCACGAACGACATCTTCTAAAGCTTTCGCAAAATACGACCAAACGTAGTGCTGTATGGTATTTTTGAGTTAACCAGACTTTACGATGGAAAAATGCACAGAAACCAAGCAGTTTTTAAATTTCAATTTTATTTCAGTAAGCTTCAGGCAAGCGGAATTCAAATTCAGCATAAATTTATAAACAAACATAAATGCTCAAATAATTTTGCTCAAAAAAGCTGCAACAATTTCTCCTCAGTAACCTTTTGGAGTAAGCTCTTCAACGTTGACGCCTAGGCGCTGGGCAAAGCTGAGGCACGCCGTCACATTCTCCACCTACCATTCACCTTCCCTTTCCGCCTCTTCAAACATCCTCACAAAACAAAAGGACTCTTCCCCTCCAGTATATTCTAAGCTGGCTCAAAAAGACAACTGAAACATCACTCTGCCCGGCATTTCACCTGGCAGCCTGAAGAAGGCTCACTTCAGGTGTCAGGCGAAATGCGAGAGCGCCAAGCCAGCTGCCTGCCCTGCCCTGCCCCTATCCATCACTCCCACTCGTCTGATAAAAGCCTGGCGCTTCAAATGCCGGAGCAAGCTTCTGCCGACGAACTCGAAGGAAGATGGATTATAGGAGGGAGGAGTTTGCAAAGGCGAACCTCTTGGTTGTGGGTTCGCGGTCGAGATTCCACATCCGGTACTCTTTGTCCAGCTGAAATCAAGGCATTTTAAAATGCTGGCATTGAAAGCAAGACTATTTGACTAAATTTAATTTACATTCAAACATGTCGAAAGTACCTTGCTAAAAGAATTAAACATAGGCAAAAATGCCAATTCACGTCATACTTGTGTCTCACAGCGCCTTGACTCAACAAAGCAAAAATGGTTCCCCTTTTGCTTCTTTATTGAGCTATTTGCTATCACAATAGGCCAGGAAAAGAAATGCAATTTCCAGCCCAAAACAGCCCGCAGCAGCAATAGCCGCAAAAACGTGTGCTGCCGCGAAATGAGAATCGTGGCCCCCAAAAAAGAGGCAGCCGGGAAGGGGCAGAAGCGCAATCGGGAAGCCTGCCTTTATTGGACAGGCGTGTGGTGGCTAGTGACCCGGAAGGCTGCCAGCCAGCTGAAACCACGCGCGTGAACAGGCAAACAAGCGCCCCTTCCCCCTATCGACCTCCGGAAAGGCTAGGGGGGAGTTTGTGGAGGCGGAAGTCAAAGACAAAGCTGCGTAGGCTTCTCTGGAGGAGGGAAGTGGGGCGTAATTGGTTGTGTGGGGGGGGGCTCCACGGGTCGATGCCGTGTGCCCTGGTGAACTCTGCAGGCCAATGACACGGCCAAAGACGCCGTCTGCATTGCTAATGCCTACTCTACTGAAGCTCTCTCGGCATGCCAGCTGTCTGACTCAACTTCTTCCCCTGCTTACGACCCAAAGGCTTCCTGCCAAATCTTCTCTGCTGACTCAGCAACAGGCGCATCTTTGGGACAGAAATAAACAGATCCAGTCTTCTCGCCGTGTTTTTCCCAGGCCAGCTAAAGGGGAGGGAAAAGGGGCTTTGCGTATGCGAGAGAAGAGGCCCAAGGTACAGGGGGAGGCTGGGCAAATCGCGTCTAGCGGGAGGGGAGGGATGGAGTGCTGGTTTTTTGTGCCTGCCACGGACCCCGGCAGGCCAGCGTGGATGAAATCGATATGCTTGAAGGACGCAGCAACACCTCCTTTCCTCGAGCTCTACAGCTCTCCATTTCCACCGCCTACTATCCATATTTGCCCCTTCACCTGGTAGCTGCTTATGACTGGAAAACGCACTAGCTGGAGTGATTGAATGGGAGTTGAGGGGATGATAGTAAAGGATGACTGAGACTCGGTTGGAGGGGAGCAAAAAGGGAGGTGGTGGATTGACAGGAGGAGTCAAGATGGGGAGGCTGTCCAGTACAAGAGAGGCTGCTGGGATGTGGTCCAGCTGGTGGTAGACGTAAGACGATACGCACTCTCAGGAGGGCGCGCGAGGGGCCCAAAGTGAGGCATAATGCGTCTGGGAGGGGCCCAGCTAAGACCTCTCCAAATACAGCCACACACACAGCTCCCATCCACCCCTTCTAGACACGCTTCCTGTCCCAGTTGACTAGGGGGGTGGATGGGGGTGGAATGGACTAAAATGGAGGGGAAAATTGTAGGGGAGCTAGTTGGCGTAGATAAAGTTGTGTGTGTGTTTGGCTGCTGGAATGGCCACGCGTGTGGGGTGTGTGAGGGCGGGTGAGAAATGATCCATCACCTCCTCCACTCTCATTTCCGCCTCACCTAGGGCACTCGCGCAAAGTGTACTAGCCACTTCGTCTTCCACTTGCAAACCAGCCCAGCTGTGAAATCGCCAAAACGGCAAAACAATCTTAGGCGTCCTGATGTGGCGCTATCAGAGCAATCTTAGCGGGAAACTAAAAACGGGCCCAAACCCCAGCCGAGAAAAACTGTTGCAATGCCTAGAGGAGAATGGAGTCTGTCAAGGCGGTTGTTGACGCCCTCATGGAAGGAGGAGGCGTTAAGCGGTCAATAAGGCAGGGGCGGTGGGAAATAAAAAGTGTGGAGGGAGAAGGTGAGGGTTAAGTGGGTCTTTATGGGACACGGGCAATCCCACATCAGGCCCCAGCCCAAGGACGCCCCTCTGCCACCATGCCCAGTGGACCATGCCCACGACCAGGTCTCGCTCCACCCATCCAACCTACCCCACCAAAAGTCGCATCAAAACCCCAGGAACTGCACAAGAGTGGGGGGAGTGGGTTGGGAAGGGGTTGGTCTGTGTGCGTTTGTGCAGTTGGTGGAGCGAGATGGCGGAAGGGGAGAGGCTGCCAGCCAAAACATCTGCCCTGGCAGAGTAACGACGCGCTCCGCCCCTATCTAGAGAGCCTGCACCAAGGGGGGTGGCAGAAAAAACCAAGAGCCCTCCTCGGCTTTAGACTCGCTTCATTGCAGCCTCTCGGTGGGAAAAAGAGGGAATATGGGCGGAGGATAAAGCAAATGTTGGGGGGGGGGGGGGTAGGCTGGAGGAGTTTAAGTCGAAAGGGAGGAGGAATGCAAAGGGGATGGAAGGGGGATGAAAGCACTAGCTGGGAAGCGGCAGTGTAGCGAAGAGGACGCGCTAAAGGCCCTTTCCTCAACAACAAGCGTACTAGAGGAGGGGATGAATGGGGGGAGGACAACTGCCACTGCAATGGATAGGCACAGGAGAGGGGCGGGAAGGGAGGGAGGGCGGCTTTTGCTGGAACAACAAGGCTGGAATGCAGGCCTAGACGGCTCTATCCAGCCCCTCTCAATCTTTCCATCATCAAGGCCGGGAATCAGGAAGGCCTTCATGGCCGGGGCGAAATGGGCAGTGGGAGAGGATGAGAGAGGGTCATGTGCGGGAGGGGCCTCTCCGAAAAACGACTGCCATCAAAAAGCAGTCCCCTTTCTACTGGCCGTGAACAATATCCAGTTTCTGGG
>JASANA010007776.1:0-16641 GCA_030248095.1 Ptycholaimellus sp. GST1_10 | reverse complement strand
ACTGGCCTCCGCGGTGAACTTCGTCCTAGCCGCTCTCTTGCATTACGCCCATACCTTTACCTTCTTTAGTTTTTATCTGGCATAAAGACGATGTTTCGAGGAGTACGATTATAGACTTCTTCAAGTTAAGGCTGTGATTTAGATGTGCGTTTAGTAGCAGTGGAAAGTATCAGTATTTTTCTCAGCGTTATCATATTATTCATTTCAACACGAATGTGAACTGTCACGAAATATGTCATGTTTGTACCTAGTGTTATAGCAATTGAACCTATCAGTCAGCCATATCATAATATCAAAGGTATATTTTGCTCCATATCGAAGTCTGGAAAATTTCTAATCCGTTTTGGCGTTGGTTTTCTTGTTCTGTAAGGCACAGTTAGCGCAGATCCATTAATCCACATCAATCTGGCGCAGGGTGTAGATGAGAAAAGCGTTTCTACTACCTTCAAACGAAAATATCTTGGTGGTGTTCAGGCCCTGCGCACTGATCTTGGTCACTCCTGCTCGCCTCGTTGCCTTGTGTGCTCTTCCTCAGCCCTATCTCGATCGCCTAAGATCTGCAGTTATAGATTAATCGTTTGAATTCCTTGAAACCCCCGCGTCCCATTGCCTGTGTGATGCCTGGGTATGTTTCATCTAGCCTCTTAACAATGTTGACTAGTTCCTTTCTGGTGTATTTTTTGTGTAGCATGTTTTTTATGAGATCGTTACAGACTTTAGTTAGCGCCCCCCAGGTTGTACAAATTCGCATATACCTCAGCAGTTGGCTATAAAAAGTGTTTAGACCCAGTTGTAGTGGTTGGTTGCTATATTTCTCTGGCATTGTTATTACCTCGAATTTAAACGCCTTTCGCTTATCATACAGTTCCCTATCCGTTGATTTCGTGTCTAGGTTCAGATCGAGAAATGCTAGTTTACCATTCCTTGGATTGTCAAAACTTAGTGGTAAAGATTGCGGATACATGTCTCTAGCAGCTGTTCTCAAACTCTCCTCATCAAAAGCTAGGATATCGTCTATATATCTTCTTGTCCCCTTGAGTTTCAAAGCAATATTTGTGTTCTCTGGTCGTGTTAGGTAGTCATATTCTAGTTTAGATAGTACCAAATCGGCTATCATTGGACTACAACTAGTACCCATTGCTATGCCCTTAGTTTGTTTGAAAATGAGTCCTGCATAAACCACATATGCCTCGTCAACGACATATCTAATCATGCTCTCTACCATGGTGCAGTCATAGCTAACATCTTTCCTGTCGTCGTTTGAGTGCATGTAAGAGAAAGCCCCCTTTGTAATATACTTGTTTTTCTTAAACATTGTTCTAATAAGTTCTATAAGTTTAGTTTTGACTAGGTCATGCTCAAGGGCTGTGAATAAGGTGCTAAAGTCCGCTGTACACATCCTTTCATTTGGTTTGCCTGCTCCCGTCCTTATGACATGGATTATCTCTGAACTATTCTTTATACTCCAGTAAAGATCGATCCCTCTACGCTCCCCTACGCTTCGGCAATATCTCCCCCAGTGTTCCCCAATAGTTTTCAATATGTTCGTAAGCTCTACTCCCAAGGCTTTTAGGCTGCTGCGTTTTGCTCCAGCTATGAATCTAGCACCTATTGGGTTTTTGTGAAATTTAGGTGCCATCCAGATGGCGGGAATGGTCCTGTTTTCTTCTGGTATTTCCCCTAATCCCAGCAAAGTTAAGATTGTCTGATGCCTATTGATGAGCTCCTCTTCTGTTTCTTGTCTCCATGGCTTATAAGTCTCATTCCCCATTGCGACTATCTCGTCCCCTGATTTTGTCACTCCCATTTCCTTGTTCATTCTTTCCAAATAACCCTTTTTGCAAGAAATGGCCAAATTGTTGCTAGCTTTGTCGACTGGTGTGATAACCATTGTTCGCTGTAAATCCCTTAGTTCGAATTTGTATTGCTCAGTTAGTTCGTTTTTGCTGGTTTTTCCCTTCCCCCCGTAAAGTCTAGACCCTAGTTCAGCGAGTATATTGGTCATTTCTGTGTATGCAAAAATGCTCTGTTCCACGGTTATTTTGTTATTCTCCCTGAGTTCCCCTATGAAGACATGTATTGTTGAAGTAGTTACTCTTAAAGCTTCTAGTGCCCCTGTTCCATCAGTTGGTCTGTATTTCAGTCCCCTTATAAATATATCCCTTAGCGAACTATGTATCCAACCCAGTTCCCCAGTTAGAATGTGCCCGCTGACCTTTAGGTGTGGCTCTTGCTTTCCGCATGCGCAGCTTGACTTTAGGATCCTTTCCATTTTCTTCATGTCGAGGTTCTTCAGGAATTTGCTGTAGTTCAGTGCCGTGCTCCCTAGCTGTTCTGGAAGCGTCCAAGTGACTCGGGTATCTTCTATTTCCTTGCGTAGCAATGCATTCCGTTCTGCGAATTTTTTCAGCACTCTCCCCGAACCTAGCCCTGTACTCGTGTAATTGCTGTATTGTTCTGTCAGTGTTCTTGTTGGTTTCTTCTTCTTCGATTTCTGTTTTTCTGTCTTGATTTTCATTCTCGACATCGCGTAGCTTGACAGTAGTTGGTATACCTTAAACCCTGTTTTCGTTTCATCTTTTTTGCTATCCTGTAAAAGATTTCGTAGTTCTTTGTCTGTTAGTCCCTTTATACAGTTGTATATTCTGTCTGTTCTGCTTTCTTGAGTTCTTATGTATTGTAGAACTTTCGTTCTCTCATCTTCGTTGTTCAGCTGTTCCTTGTTCTTCCTTCTGTTCCTGGGCCCTCGTGTTCTCCTGTTAATTTCTTCTACTGGTCTTTCAGTATGTAGTCTGAACCATGGTGGGTTTCTTCGCTCTCCCGGATCTGTTGTTTCTGTAATGCTACCGGAACCTAGAATATTTGTGTTTAGTCCCCATGGCCAAACTGTGTTTAGTGCCAAGGTCCATTCCTGTTCTCTTTCCTCTATTGTACCTTTTGGAGCATCCCCCTGTATTGTTTCGAGTATAGTGAGTTTTGGAGAGATCAGTTTATCATGTTCTATGCTGAAGTGTCTATATATTGCTGTGTCCTTTTCCCCTTTTCTAATTTGCCGCCTATGTTCCGCCATTCTGTCTTTTACCCTTTGTGTTGTAAGGCCTACATATTTCATAGTACATCCGGGTTCTGTGCATTCTAGGCAATAGATAACGTTCCTACTGTCACATCCTATTTTCCTATTTGTGATTGCATTTATGTGTTTCCCTGAGTGTCCCTGTTTGACGTCCCTGTTTTCCCTATCCCACATGTTACATGTCCCACAGTTCCCGCAACGATTTACAGTTTCTAGTGTTGTGTTACTGATTCTCATTACCGCAAGCCCCTTTATGTTATAAGAAATGGCTTGTTTGAGCCTATTCAAGCCTGCGAGCCTCCCCGATTCACCAAAAGCTGTCAGAACCTGTGATGCAGTATGCGTGGGATTAGCTGTGTTAACGTTAGCAGTTAGGACCCGTTGACTCGGACAATTGGCGGCTATGTGTCCCTTCGTCTCCGGCCGCCAGATCGTGAGACGTGTGGGGGTTCCCGTGGCCTCAGTAGGAGGTTGCTCACCTGCTACCAAAGATACGGGGAAAGGGGGGGTTGTATTGGTGTACTGCATGGTTGTTGGTTGCGTTTATGCATCGCCATGCGTTTTGCATGTAGTGTTTTAAAATTGCGATATATAAATTGTTGATAACGCGTGTTTCGATATATTTTCATGTTAGGTACGAAAAAATTGCCAAATTCAGGTTTAGTATTCCGTGTAAGACATTTACAGGAACTTTTCAGGTGAAGGCCTAGCTTTTGCATTTTAGCAAAGTGTATCCTGTGTTTTGTAGAAACCGCGAAAAAGGAAAATAATGAATCCTAGAAGGGAACCGTGGCTAGCCAGTCTTAAGACAGTTCTAGCAGGCAAAGGCGAATGTTGCAGAGGTGATGTTGTTGCAACGTTCTCTTGCCGGTCGATCCTTGTAGCCACTTGCTTGATAAGTCGAGGCAGTCACGATAACAGTCGAGGCAGTGTGTTAGGAGAAAAAAATGATGCTTTGACAATCATAAACGATTATTTTACAAGCAAAGCTCGAAGCAAGCAAAGACAATGCAGAAAGTGTGAAACAGACACTGATTGCGCAAACTAATTTGGAAAGCATACGAAACAAAAATCAATTGATGAACTATGGTTTGTTATTCATTCACGCGGCAATCACTCTTCAGCAGTAAGGTGTTGAGGAGGGGGAAAAGTGATTGCCGAAAGACTGGAATTGGTGCATGTAAGTAATGCTTGTTGATCAATCAATATTTAAAAATATATTATTTTAGTGATCCCAGACATTTATTTCAATTGACAATTTATTCAGCTCTCTGTGCAAAGCTCTAGTCTTTTGGACAGGATGCAGCTGTGCAATTACTTGGGCTGAAGACTGAAAACATTTTTAAAGCGACATCATATATGAGCAAGATTGAAATATGCGAGCACTGCTCACAATATACTGGCTGTTAGCACTTCTCTCTGCTGGCTCAGTTTCAAGCGTCTTTTCTTCAGAAAATGTTTCCATTTATGTTCTTAAACTTCTTTTCACCAAGGTTTTCAGGCCGCTGATGCAGCCAGCAGGAATGTAAGTTATGCATTTTCCGTCAAAGTAACGACTTTTGGCCTTTGCAGTTGGAGAAGAACTATGCAGAAGAGGGCACTGGCGAAAGTGGACAGGACATACCGTGGGGGGGGGGGGGGGGGGGGTGATTTAGTCGCTCATGATTGCAAACAGTTATAACTCAAGATCTACTCATTATTTTTGACCGCGGAGCGGCCCGAAGGGCCGCTCCGCGGTCTATAGAGGTTACTAAACTTTTGTCCTCATATATATGTATATATGTCTGGAAATGCTGTCCACGGGCGAATTCTCAACGGATTGGGACAAACTTTTTTTTTCCTGAAAGGTAATGCAATTTTAGGAAGATCTGGAGGGGTAGACCCGGTTTCCGAGCATTTGAAACATTATTTTTTTGGGTAGAAAGGTTTAAACATTGCAATATATAGTTTTTGCGCTGTAGCACCTGTAATCTTGAGAATTGCACAGACAACTTGAGTTTTTTTGTTCACAAGTCGTATATAACGATTCCAAATCTGTGCTTACTTTTGAAAATGGTTGAGAAACCACAGACTTGCCCTCTTGAGTGACAAACTTTCACGCATGACAATAGCATCAATAATTAGTAGCAGCTGAACGGCTGATAAATGAACAGAACACTTGAGTTTTTTTGTTCACAAGTCGTATATAACGATTCCAAATCTGTGCTAACTTTTGAAAATGGTTGAGAAACCACAGACTTGCCCTCTTGAGTGACAAACTTTCATGCATGACAATAGCATCAATAATTAGTAGCAGCTGAACGGCTGATAATTGAACAAAACACTTGAGTTTTTTTGTTCACAAGTCGTATATAACGATTCCAAATCTGGGCTTACTTTTGAAAATGGTTGAGAAACCACAGACTTGCCCTCTTGAGTGACAAACTTTCACGCACAGCAATGTCATCAATAATCAGTAACAGCTGAACGGCTAAGAAATGAAAAGAGGACTTAAGTTTTTTTGTTCACAACTCATATATAGCGATTCCAAATATGTGCTTGCTTTCGAAATTGGTTGAGAAACCACAGACTTACTTTCTTGAGTGACAAACTTTCACGCATGGCAATGTCATTATTAATCAGTAACTGCTGAACGGCTAAGAATTGAACAGAGGACTTGAGTTTTTTTGTTCACAAGTCATATATAGCGATTCCAAATCTGTGCTTACTTTCGAAAATGGTTGAGAAACCACAGACTTATTCTCTTGAGTGACAAAATTCCATGCATTCATATTGTGTTCAAAATTCAAAATTCAAAAATTCATATATAGGATGCGCTCCGCGGTCACCTATTGCGCTTTGCGCCATATACTTGTTTAACAAAAATTTATCAGCAGGTGCTCCTAAATGTCCTCTAAATTGTGTACAATTTTTGTGTGAAACGGATACAAACTCAGGGTTTTATTTTAATTTTTGTAACATGAGTCAATATATTGAAGGACATATAGCAAAATGGCAAATTTTATGCTAGAACTAAAGAGTACCATTGATTTACAAGCATTAATCTGTATCTATTTATGGTATTGGCATAATCTTTGTATATAATGTAATACTTTTGATATATTAAAGATGATAGAACATTAAAATTTAAAAAAGATCCTCATTTTGCAACAAATGAATTGCTCTGCACAGGACATCAAGTCTATATTGACTATACATTGACTCTTGTCACAAAAACTAAAATAACACAATAAGTTTAATTTCGTTTGGGACAAAATATTAACACAATTTAGTGGACACCTAGGAGCATCTACTGATAAATTTTTGTTAAAAAATAATGAGTAGATCTTGAGTTATAACTGTTTGAAATCATGAGCGAATAAATAACCCCCCCACGGTAAAAGTGGACGCATCTGCGGATGACGATCTGACAGTTGAGGAGAGCGAAGTAGGAGAAGATGATGGGGAGGAAGGTGAAGAAGAGGAGGCGGAAGCTGTCTGCTGTCGTTGGGGCCGGAGGATTGGCTGGATGAGCTGTCGCCGAGTGAGCATGATCTGGCCCTCATTCACTCCTGCGCCTGGGAGGCAAGCAGTTTCCGCCGCTGCCTTCATCACCGCCTGGACGCGGAACAACTTTGGCTTCTCAAAGGGAAGACTCGCCAGCTTTACGTTTACTCCCTATTGTTGCTTGATTAGAGTTGGGATTTTAGCTGAGTTGATTTTAGAGCTGCTTGAAGAATTCGGAGTGACCAGCTTGGCCAGATTCATGCAAAAGTGATATTTGAAGATATTTTTTGCAAACTTAGCATGTGTACCGTGAACAATGCTGGTACTAGTACCAAAAGTCGCGAAATAGTTAAAACGGACTACGTTAACGGTTGAGTTTTTTGTAGAAAACACCCACATCCTTTGGAAAAGTTAGAGTTAAAGCATGAAAAAATGCCAACGTTAAACGTATTCGTGCATTTTCCACACTGAAATTCCAATTTCCAATTTCCATTGTCTCGTACTTAGGTTTCAATTTCAAAGAGCTTAATGTTGATCAAAAAGCAAATAAGCCATGGAAATTGGAAGATTCAAATTGACATCTGCTTACGTTTTCATTCACTCATTTAATGGCCATTTAATAATATTACGTTTTTATTCAAGAGTGACTTGATTGTATGCGATTTGGGAGAAAATTAGGAAGCTGTTGGAAGAAACTGCGCAAATAAACCTATGTCAGAACAAGACAAGCACAGCAGGACGCGTGCTTTAAAGAGTTTCAAACTTACTTTTCCCTTACGATTTCAGCTAGATGGAGGTGAAAATAGAGCCGATGCAACACTCGGAAATGGACTGCCGGATAGGGCTGCTAATGGCCACATGGTTTCCCATCTCCTACCTTGCTGCCATCTACACCTTTGATTGGCACGGCCAGGACAGGTTTTCATTTTTCCCATTCTTTACATGTCTTGATCGAGTTAAAAGCAGCCCTGTCAGAAGAAGGAGGATAGCTAAATGAAGGAATTCGGAGAGGAGCATACGCCGGCGGTCAGTGGGGGTGGCAGTGATCTGTGCCTGCAACCTCCTGCTCACTCGACTCTGGCTCGGCAGCTGGCGCTCTATCGGACTCGCCCGACTAGGCTTGCAAGAATCTGCAGCTTCGCTTCTTCTCACCATTGTTCTCACTCCTAATCAGAACTTTCATTCTTCCATTTATATTTACTTAATGATGTCCGAATTTCGACCACAATTTACACAGCCGTGCACTAATTAGTGTGGGCATTGCAGGTGCTGTTTGCCGGTCCACTTGTGCAAGAGATTGTGACCGGAGACTTTGCAGCCTATTTGAGTAGAACTCTCTTTTTTGATATCAATTCAGCGTACACATAAATGTCGCGATCATTTGAGCCAAGTCCTTCTGGCGGCATCACCTGCGAGATCTCATCACCCTGCGCAACTGGTTCATCTCCCCCATCAGCGAAGAAGTTGCCCATTCCCTTCATCCCATTCCCCATAAAAAAGCGAAATGAGTGCAGTTGCTATTCCGCGGCTGCGGTGTGGCGGTGCTGTCGGATTGTCTGTCGGACAAGAGTCTGCTGGCCGTCTCTCCGCTCTTCTTCTCCCTCGCCCATCTGCACCATATGCGGGAGCTGCGTCGCAACGGCCACTCCTGGACTCAGGCTTGCGCCATCTCCTGTATCCTTCATTCCCGATCCCCACCTAATCAGATATCGAGGATTGTTACTAGGTTTTCAAGCCGTCTACACCTACATTTTCGGCGTTTACGCGAGCTACCTTTTTCTTCAGACCCGTTTGCTTCATGCTTTGCCTGGAATAAAATTGACAGCGATAGACAAGTAGCTGGAGGAAATGGGAAGGTAAGGTGAGTTGCAGGAGTGGTGCTGGCGCCGATGGTGGCGCACTGTTTCTGTAACTTCATGGGCTTCCCTCCGGTGGCTGAGTTGATGAGGCTGCCGATGGGCAGTCGTTTCCCCGTCGCCGCTGCTTACATCCTCGGACTCGCTGCCTGGACGCATTTCCTACCTATACTCTTCTGATCTCTTCTTATGCCGCCTGTCTCTTTTGCTTTTCAATAAGCTACTTGAAAGTTCATGCCACGAGAAACTGGCAGAAAATTGCTGACTCTTGAAACCGTAAAAAAGTATTGTGAAAGACCATTTATTTATTTGAGTAATTTTAAAAGATTGTTGAGCACTAAAAGTTTAGATAGAAGATGAGAAAAGAAAGCTGTGAGATGGACATAGAGGCGCTCGGTTGCCTGTGCGTTGAGGAGGACAGGGGTGGCTACGGTATAGGCGAGGCCTCATCCCACCAGCCGCGCCCTTTGCAACAGTCCACCTGCAATACACTGCCTTTTGTTGGCGTGATTTTGAATTCCCAGTCATCGCCAGTCACCTGCAGGCATTGACTCAGCGCTCTTTTTCCAACCTATCATCCCCCATTGTCCCTGAGGTCGATCCCATGCTTCCCTGAACACTGCTCACAGCTCTGCTCATGGATCTGGACCAGACCCAGAGCGAGGTTTCCCTGCTTCTAATCCCGCTGAGCTTAAAATGGAAGCAGAAGGGTTGTAGGGGAATGAGGCAGAGGTGGTTGTGGTGGCAGCGCCGCATCTGGGCAGACCACTTAGGGACCAGGAATCCGTTTCCGGCGCATTCATTGAAGGTATTTACCATCAACATATCTTTTGAGAACTATAACTGTTGTAAAATACCTAGAAAAAGATCGACTACGTTAAAGTAATTTTTTATTAACATTTGATTGAATGGAAAGCATACAGTTTGGTAAATTAAATGATAAACGTCTCATAAAACTTGTTAAATTTTAATAACTGCCCGGGATATAATATAATCAGAAAAAACCAGGGTTAGAAACCCAAAAAGCAGTAAGGAAATGGCAAGCGAAATGAAAAGCGTGGACTCCGGAGTCGGCGAGCAATCAGTGGAGTGTAGCAAGTCTGGTGTGGAGAGTGTGAAGCTGAGGGTGGACGAAGAGAAGAAGGAGGCGGAGGATGCAGCGGTGGAGGAATCAAGGGTGAAGGAAGCAGCAGTGTATAAGCCGCCGACAGAGTTGGAGCCCGGCTACGTGCTCCGCTCCCGATGGCTGGTGAAAGGGAAGATTGGGCAGGGCAGCTTCGGCTCCGTCTACGAGGCAGAGGACCTCCAGAGCCCCTCCATGCCCTCCGCTGCCCTCAAGGTGGAGCAGCGTCGCCAGAACTACCCCGTCCTCAAGCTGGAGGCCGACGTCCTTTGGCTCCTCGCCCAGGCCTTCAACTCCCCTCACTTCCCTCGCCTCCTCTCCGCCGGCATCGACGGACCCCGCAACTTCATCGCCATGGAGCTCCTCGGCTACAGCATCGCCCGTCTCAAACGCGCCGCCCAAGACCAGCTCTTCACCCTCTCCACCACCCTCCACCTGGCCATCAACCTCCTGGAAGCCCTTCAGCAGCTCCACGACGTCGGCTATCTCCACCGCGACCTCAAGCCCGCCAACTTCATCACCGGACGCTTGGAGCCCAGACGCATCCTCATCCTCGACTTCGGCCTCGCCCGCCGCTTCCTCGATCAACAGGGCAACATTCGACCGCCACGCAAGCGCAAGATCGGATTCCGCGGCACCCTTCGCTACGCCCCCCTCGCCTCACACCAGCGCCGAGAGCAGTGCCGTGCCGATGAGATCCTCTCCCTCCTCTACTCAATCTCTGAGCTCGGCACCGGACGCCTGCCCTGGCGCCTTCTGCACGACAAACACGACGTCGCCGAGGCCAAGGAGAAAGCTGACGGGGCCTCCCTATTCCCTCCACCCCTCCCTGGCGCCCTCATTCGCATCTTCGAGCACGCCAAGCGCCTCTCCTTCTACGAACGCCCGCCCTACCACAAGTACATCCAGCTCCTTCAGGAAATTGTCACCCAGCGCAACTACCACCGACGCCTTCTCGACTGGCAATAGCTCCTCCTCTTTTGTGTCTTTTATGCACTCGCATTTGTTGCTCATTTTAGTTTGCTTTGCTTTCGTTTTATCCAATTTTACTTTGTGCGATTTGAAAGTGTGTTGTTCAATTGTTGTGACCTTTCTTTGTCAATTAATTCACTGCAGATAAAAGTAATAAATTAATAATTGAAGTATTCTTAAAAATATCCTCAATTAAATCAAGTAAAATTTGCTACAGCAGTAATAGCTATTGGAGTGAGTAATATGTGGAAGTATTGCAGGCGGGTCAGCGTTCGTGCTGCTGAATGAGCCGGGGGACGGTGGTTGGCCTGAAGTGCGCCTGCTGGACGCTGCCACGGATTTCAGTCTCTCCGCCCCTCTTCATATTCCTCAAAAAGGTTCCCGCATTGCCCTGCTTCTCAAAATATAGGACAACCGAAAAAGGCCTGCTGAAAACCTTCTTGTTATCTTTCTTCAAACAGCTTTATTGCCGTGATCAGAACAAGAAGCATGGATTGAGGCGAGGACTTGGCACCTCGGGGCAAGCCGTTGCGGATAGGATCGGAGGAAGGGGCCTTGGTGTTGGCCAGCGATTCGGTGCTCTCGATTCGCAAGGATTTCGCCGGTCACCTCCTCCTACAGACAGCTTTGGAGCCGGCGCCTCGCGAACCCGACGATCTAGTCCGCATAGAACTCACCGTTTCTGAAGTACACTTCTTCCAGTACGCCCGCCGCTCAGCATAAACAGAAAACGATGTTGCAGGCAATAAAGCTGAAGGAGTATTTATCGGAGAATCGAGACAGTCTGCAGATGACTGGGCTTGCAGTTCTGCACCAACTGGAAGACTTCCCCAACTGGAACTACCTCGGAAAGGTTTCCACCATTTCATCATGAGCTGCTTACTCAAAAGACACTCGTCTGGCCCATTTTCCAGTGGGACTCCATCGTCATCAAAGGCGTCCTCGACTGCTTGCTGTCCTTCTTCAAGGGCCTTGTGGCTGACGCTTCTGCTAAGGTTCCCCAAATTGACCATCCACCTATCGATTCCGACCAAATTGTCTGCCAATATCTATCTCCTATTCCTATACTCTCCAATATGCATCCCAATTATTTAGAGACGAAACGTGTATGCGAGTTTAGGTGGACGGGAAGGCTACTGGAAAGGCAGTGCTCCTGCCGCTCCTCTCCTCGCTGGTGGAGAAGGTGGCGCTGTACCAGAGCGTCCCCTACAACCTCGCTCCCCGCCCACATGAGGAGGCCAGCAGCACAGGGCTGGACAAATCTGTGATGTGGAGCGAGGCCGCTCGCCGACTCACCTTCGTCTCATGGCCTCACATGAACTACAAGTGGGCACTGCCTGCTCAGGTTTATCAATCTTCATCTCGGAGTTGAGTGAAGGAGCGAAGGTGAGTGCAGATGGCGGAGGCGGGCTTCTACCACCAGGCGAACAAGACGGGCGACGACCGCGTGCACTGCTTCGCCTGCACCGTCTGCCTCGTCTGCTGGGAGCCCGCCGACGAGCCTTGGTTTTTCACACTACTCTACACCTTCCAACGCTTTGCTATCAGTGCCAGGTGACTAGCTTGGGAGAAGCATAGACTGGCAATATGGCAATTTTGAATGCTTGATGAAAAACGGGAAGGGTTGTAGGTCAGAACACGAGAGGCACTCGCCAAACTGTCCCTTCGTCTGCGGCCAGCTGACCCCCAACGTTCCGCTCGCCGCCACCGAGGCCTCTCTCCCCGCATCGGCTCACGGACTAGGCATTCACGGTCCCCTCATTTCACCTCAACACCATTCGCATAGCTACTTTCCATTTTGGGTAAAACCTGACGATTTGAACTCATTGTAGAAGTGTCTTCGCTCCTGATGGGGCCTGTGAGCAAGGCGCCGTGGCTTCCCCTGGCCCTGCCCAGCGAAAACCTCGTCCAACTCTGGCATCTCCATGCCTTGCCTAAGGTTCTCTACTCAGCCACTTTTCAAATTGCTGTGAGATAGGGGAAGGCGGATTTGAAGAAGCCAGTGGAGTTCCACGTGAGTCTGTCGGACCCGTTCATCGGGATGAAGACGGGCTATCTGCAAGGCCCACGAAAGTCCAACCGCGTCACATGGAGTGACGACACCAAGTTGGCCCATCTTTACACCACTTTCCATTCACTCCACTATTACTCTACATTCACTTTTATTCAAAGCAAATTAGCACAATGCGATGTATTGCAGCGAAGAGGCGGGAGATGGGAAGAAGGAGACAGAGGCGAGTTCTTCCACTGTCATCATCACCGATGCCAGTCCCATGCCTCGTTGCTTTCTTTCTTTATTTCCTCCATCATCTACTCGTTCAACATTCTTGTTGAATTCGCCTTTGGAATAGAGACATAAGCTGGATGAGGGTAGAATGAGTGGTGAGAAGAAGGATATTTGCAGCTAGCCAGTGCCCTGACGCCGCCTCAAAGTCCGCCCTCAAAGCCGGAACTTCCTCACAGCCCCTTCCACCAGGTTTTCATGTTCTTACTGTTACTACACTTTACTACATTCCGCACTCTACCTTTTTACGTCTTCATCAAAACATAGAAAAGCATTTAGGCAAAACGTGCTCTACATCTTTAGTTCCCAGACAAAATGACTTTCTAGTGGATAATGAAGAAATAGAAAATCCTAGAATCGGGTGACATGCGATTGGCGGCAGCGGCAGTGTTGGGAAAGGCAGAGGCGGAAGCTGTCATCGCCGTCAGTCCCGCCCTCGTCCTCGGAGTCCAGCTCCTTGAGTCTCGCCTTCAAACCCCAGCCAAGAGGGACTCCGCTCGACGCTGGACCCCTGAAGCTGTATGCCTTCCACTGCTTTTTGATGCATTTTTCTATGTCCAAAAAGAAAAATAAACAAAATCCAAGTTTCTTGAGTTGTTGGTACACGCTTGATGTGACAGGTACAAACGGAGACTTCGGAGGAGGCACGGATGGTGGCTGCTCTCAATTCCGCCAACAGCACCGAAAAACAAAGCCTTCCAGAAGAGGTCTCACCTAATATTTCCTCAGCTCTTGCCTCCCCCAATGGCAGTTTGCATAAGGGCTCGGCGGGTGAGGGCGACAAGAAGCGCTACCGGCCATTCCTCCTCGTCTACAAGATCGACGAGGGCGCTGGCGACGATTTGGACGATATGCCAGGTTACCTTACCATTTCTTTGGCATTGAGAGTTTGGGAGAAGTGGAACAGCGATATATGATGAAAGAGATTAGAGTAGATTTGAGAGTGATCTTGTTTGGCGTCAAATGGATGAGGAACTGAAGGAGGTAAAACGGAGGAGAAGGGGCGTCGAGGGGGCTCGGGCGGGACAATCGCGGCCGGGACGAGCAGCGGAGCTTCGGTGGCGGCCAACGCCAGCACTCTTCACGATCTCATGCTCGCCGAAGCCATCGAAGTTCCCTTCAACACCCTGCCTTCCTGCCACTGAGTTGAGGCTTTGTAGGACGCGATGGAGGAGGACATGGAACTGTGCGGGGACGCCTGGGACAGCCCGGGCGGGGGCGGGGCAGCTTCGGATGGACTTCTGGAAGCACTCCAGTCCCCCACCGACCCCTTCTGGCCTCCCAAGCCCCCGCAGCCGCTCAAGCATACCCAGCAAATTCCTGACATTGCCGGTTCCTCTGTCTATATTAGCTTATATTCAATCCGTATTCTGAATCTTAATTAACCACATCCTATTCTTGCAAGTAGAATAACAGTTGGGGCAATTGAGATGAGACGATTCGACTGGCATACGAGGCGCCGCGGGCGGGTCTCGTGGTCCTGCAAGCATTCCGCCTCCCGCCGGGCATCGACGAGCCGGACTGGGAGTTCCAGGCTCTTCTACCATCCACCGACGCTGCCTACCTCACCGCCCTTCTCCTCAAGCCTTCCTGTCCCCTCCCACCCATCTGGTCAAGTAATTCAAAGAAGAGCCCATTGCAGCAGCTGGCGGTTTTCTGGCGGCGGTGACCTACCGCCTCAGCTTCACGGCCTACATGACGGGCCTGGTGGAGGAGGCCGTCAGCGTCCACTTCCTCCCTCTTTCTCAACACCCCAAGGATGATGGCAGTGAGCCCTCGGAGGCCCTCTTCGCCCAGCCCATCCTCCTATCCGCCGAGGCCTGCTGCATGCTGCGCCAGCCGTCTCAGGTAACCCTGCAAAGCAAAAACTTGGGCATTGGTTTGGAATGAGAATGAACGAGCAAGAATGATGTGTGGTTGGTTGGAAGATGACAACAAAACGAGGAATGAGTTGAAGAGCGGGAACAACGCGGACTTGCTGGCCTTTTTGAACGGGGGACGTCTGGTCATTCTGGACCTGGATGATGGGCGCATGCTCTACAAAACTCTCGCCGGGGAACCGCTTTTCAAAGCACTCATCAAAGGACCCGGTATCCCTACCACTAGAGCTATCTTAGGCCTCACTAATATCTTAGAACTTGAAAAAAAACGCGGAAACAGTTTTGACTGAAGAGTCGTTTCGTGCGCATGCGTTTGATGTACCACTTCACTCTTTCTATTGATTTGTTAACACGGCAGTATAGCTTCACGAGCAATTACAAACTTAGCCAAAATGAGGTTGAAAATGCAGCAATTGGTAGGTGATCGGGTCTGCATGGTTCGAATGGACGGAGCGGTGCGGGTGGGTCAGGTGTACGCGGGGCCGAGCAGAGAGGAGGAGGATGAGATGGACGGAGGAGTAATGGGGGAGGAGAGTCCTGCCACGCCTGAGGAGGCAGCGGCCAGAGCCCCTCCCGGACTCCAAGAAGCCTGGGACCTAGTCTGCGGCCGCCTTGAGCTCATCACACAGCCTTCCGGTTACCCTCTTCACCCATCCTCCACCTGATGGAAGGAGGTGAGGTAGGAGATGACTTGAGGGGTGGCGGAGTCGATGAGTGTAAGTGTGCCGGCAACCTGGAGTGAGCTTCTGCAACACCAGCGCCTGCGCAAGAACCCCCAGCACTACCTAAGAGAGGAGCGGATGGCAAGGCAAGTCCATTCGACACCTACACTTCTCTAACCGTGAGGATATGCTGGAGGTGGTGGCAGTTGTCGACGGACGTGGGCTCTTGGCGGTCGGCGGTGGTGGAGCTGACACTCTCTCGAGGCGTCTGCGCGGCCCACCTGGACCTTCGCTTCTCCCTTCACCAATTCTGTCTCGGCGCCCCCGACGTCACCGTCTCCCTCCGTCGAAAAGACTTCCTCACCCGAGGCTCGTCCCTTCTCCCTTCTCATCACATCCAGCGACCAAGTAGAATAATAGCAGGTAGCTCAGAGGATGCGGAGGGAGAGCTGATCTGGGGCCCGGTGCACCTGGCCGAGGCTCTGGATATCAGCGGCTCCGGAGGCCTGCTGCAGATTGCCCACCCTGGTTCCTTGCCGATCCGCCACTTTTGGGCTTAGCTGGAATGTGATTGGCTGTGCAGTGCTGCAAAGTTTGGTCTGGCGGCGACTGGTGATCGAGCTGAAGGCAGGCAGCGAGGAGTCCCCGGGCCAACGTCTTTGGCGCCTCTCACAGCAGCCTCCACCTACTGATATTTCCAGTCCTCATTCCTCTTTCAAGCACCATCAATACTGAAACACTGTGCCAATTGAAAAGGAAGCTGTGAATAATGGGGGATTTGAAGGCAAGCCGAGCGGTGGAAGGAAATCGGAGAGTGGCAATTTGACGGCCTATTTCCTGGCATCGGGGCCAGCGGGCAACAGCACCCCTGCTCCTGGGGTCAAGGAGACACAAGCCACTACGCCTTTCAAAAGTTGCCCTCTTTCACACCCAGTGCACTGATGTTTCAACATTTATTTTTAAATTCTTTAGTTAGTTGAGCTGATAATAGTCTCCCTCTTTTTCGTTTCTCTCAGAATTATTATAATTTGTCAGTGGTGACCTATGCGGGTGCGGGAAGTAGTGGAGGTGGTGGAGTAAAACCGGTGGTGCTTGACCGCTGGGGCTGCGACTGGATCCAAGAGGTTCTCCATCCTGCCTCATTATTTCCAGTTGACCTTTTACTGCTCTCTCCTCTAAGGTCAGCATCAGCCTGAGCAAGCTGCCGAAGCCACCAAAGGGAAGCGCAGCCAACCTGAGAGCTCGCCGTCTCGCCGCCCTCCGAAGTACACAACTTCGCTGCGAAATCTTACAGGTTCACCTTAC